>JAOUQW010028414.1:0-11255 GCA_028565825.1 Olivaichthys viedmensis
TGTCATAAAGAGAATTTTACCGAATTAAAGTGTTATAGAGATAATTGTTATTAAATTCCATTGTTATGTCATAAAGAGAATTTTACCGAATTCTACTGTTATAGAGATAACAGTAGAATTTAGTCACAATTTTCTCTATAACAGTGGAATTCGGTAAAATTCTATTTACGATGCATCAAGTCCATTCAGTGAAATTCTCTTTATGATATCATTGTAGAATTCACTGTCATCTTGAAACATGCAGGATTGAAAAACAGTTTGTAGATGCTGGATTCTAACTGAGCAACTGTGTGTGTGTGTGTGTGTGTGTGTGTGTTCTAACAGAGGAAGAGATTGTG
This sequence comes from Olivaichthys viedmensis, assembly GCA_028565825.1. NCBI lineage: Eukaryota > Metazoa > Chordata > Actinopteri > Siluriformes > Diplomystidae > Olivaichthys > Olivaichthys viedmensis. Next base: position 339 of record JAOUQW010028414.1, read on the forward strand.
TTAATTTGAGAATAAGCACTTTGATTAGGCCTGTTGGAACATGCGATCTGAGAAAAAACGTTCTGTACAAGGCACACGTGCACACGCGCGCACACACACGCGCGTGCACACACAAGGAGCACAGTGCATGCATTCACAGTGAATGAATGAGTGTAAAGCATCTATTTCCAAAGAAGCGTTAAGGAAGCTTTTCATGCGGAAGTCTCTCACTCTGACATCATCATTGTTCCTGGAGTCGTGGCTGAATTCTAAACTCTAGAGGCCACACACATGTGCAGCCGGTATAACTTCTCGAAGTTCTAGAACAACTCAATACCTCCAGCTAGAATATCGACTGAAAAGCTCAACTAATCAAACGGAGGGTTGTAGCTGTGTCACATTGGCCCAAAAATCCATTGCGTCGCTTCACACTCAGCTGCACTCAGTACACTGCTCTATTGGGGTTAGTAAAAATGGAGTACCATTTTTGTTGGTTGGTTTAATTTGGCATAATAAAAAAAAACACAGTTTACTAAAAAGATCCATGCAGCCAGACGGAACCGCTGTTCTTTGTCATATGGGTCGACAACATTTTAGATTCATTGGCTAATCGAATATATACTATGAAGAACAGTGGTTTCCTGAAATCATCTATTTTTGTATTAGGCTTGTGTTTAGTTTGAGGGCAGTGTAGGGTTGGTTGTGTTTGCTACTGTGTGTGTGTGTGTGTGGGTGTGTGTGTGGGTGTGTGTGTGTGGGTGGGTGGTGCATGTGCGAGCTGATTTGCGGCGCAAATAAGTAACGTCTTCATGTTATCTTCAGCATTAAGAGTGTGGCGCCTGAAGGAGCTGGCAGCAGTGGAGACCATGGGGTCATACTGCTCACACACACGCACACAAAAGGATAGATGTAAGGAACAAATTGAGATAGGGGGACAAACCAAACTAGAGGGAATGGAGGGATGAACTCTGAGGAATGAAAGCAAGGGATACAGAGCCAAATTCACAGTGACAGCCAGACTCAGTGTGTGTGTGTGTGTGTGTGTTGGTAATCAGTGGGCATCTGAATTGGTTTTGGCTCGTTAGTGCCAACAGTCTCCTAACAACCAACAACAACCCTCATAAACACTGTGGAGACGCACCAACACACCAACACTCCTCTCCCCTCCTTGCTGCGTCACCACCCTTTTTATCGCTTTCTCTCTATCACTACTCTGCGTTACTAAGTATGTCACGAAATCTCTGATTACTAGCGTTCCCAAAGGATGAAATTAAAGAACAGAGGGCCTTGACTGTGTTTTTGTAAGTGTTGTTTTTTCAGTAACAAAAATCTTAGTTTTTTCCACAAACTCGGTGGCAGTCAGAGGATTTTAGTGCTGTCAGATCAAGTTTAGCTATTCAAATACTATTCAAATTTTTTATAGTATTGATGCATTTGAAGGCAAGAAATCCACATTCGGAGGTTTAAGATCCCGTGTTGTACTTTTTACTCACCTGAAGGAAGCCTAGCAAAACACATTTCTGACTTTTTTGGCCAAATGACTTGTGATTTATACGTGGAGAAACATCTGGATATATTAAATGTTTGAGGCAAATTGTCCACATACCATCTTGATGTGTTTACATTTGTTCTTTTACTGAATGCTATTCCTCACAAAAATTCTGCTGTGTTTCTGCGTCTTTGAGCATCGCCAAAGGTTCGGCACCCACATGTCAGTAATGTCACGTGGGTTAGACTTGCATAGGATTAGTGGGAACAAAGCGATTATCACCAGGTACCCCAATAGCAGCAAAAAGACAAAATTCAGAGTACAACAATATCCCAATGACTTCATAACCTTCGTTAGGTGAGCTTGCTCATATATCCCCATAGCATTCCTTAAAATGTAAAAAAAAAAAGAGGGAAAAAAACGGATGACATCGGGCTTTATAATATTTAGTCTTCAATCTCTTTTATTGAAGTGAAAATTGGGTGATTGCATTTTGAGGGCAGGTTTATGAAGTGTGCGACTGGATATAATTGATTTGTGTTTTACTGAGCATGTCTGATGTCAAAGTCCATCTCTTCTCCACACGCTCCTCTCTACCTGCATATTGAACTCTGATGAAGAGTTATTCCATTCCCCTTTCTTTGTGCTAAAGAATCTGCTTTGCATTTCTGTGATTAACATTTCTTGGTTAGGAATACAATTAGTATGTGTGAATGAAAATCTGCTCGCTCGGCGTGGTCAAGTGTGGTGTGTGTTTTTACCTGCAGTGTGTGGGAGGTGATCTGGGAAAAGGGAAAAGCTTTCAGCTTCCGCTTCACGGTATGAAAAAATTAAAACCCAATGTCCCAGATTTTGATATGGAACAGTTATAGGACATTAAATGCACTGCAAGTATCAAATTATTTGGTTTGGGAAATGTCTAGAATATTTTTCAGACAGACTTGTGAAGAGGATTGATCCGAGCCATGAGTAGTTTATCAAAACCAAGTAGAGCTACGGTTTTCCCTGATTTTCATCTGGTGTTTGTTCAAAATCCTTAAGAACTGGTGTATCGTAATGTTAATTGTACGCCATCACGCTGGTACATCCTAATGTTGATAGTTTCAGTATGCTAGCTTTGCCCACTGTATGGATTCTGTATGCAGTTTGATATCCTGGAGTCTGCGGCTGCCCTTGATATGTCTGAATCTGATTCAGACATTAATCTGAATCTGATTAATCTGAATCTGAATAATCTGAATCTGATCAACCTTGGGGGAAGGGTCCAGAGTGATGTCTCTCATTTGGGGGACCTGTGTCTGTTAAACTCCTCCCAATGTAGAGTTAGTCATACTGTAGATTTGATTGGTCTTGGTGTCTGACAGCTTCTCCATAAGCGTACACACAACCAGGCTAAGCTAGTCTAACAGTTGCTGAGAAACCTGTATGAAAGCGGGCAAAAATGTAAAACACATTGGCAAAAATGCCAAATGTATTGGCCGATACATTTAAAGGAAGAAAAAAGATTAGAAAGTCACAGACACCTCTCTCGCTTTTGTCTGCCAGTGTCTCCATTTGTCTGTCTACCATTCCGTATTGATTTTCTAAAGCTTTTAGCGTGAAACGATCAGCGACTAGGTGAGGAACTAGATGATGCTGTGTTACAGGAACTGAAACCATTTCAGCATGTTAATAGCCTCAATAAATCTCTGCTTATCAAACGCAATAGTCTGAGGAAGAAACAACCATTTTACTGGCTATTTACTGGCAAATGAACTGAACAGGAGATGCATTGCTAATGCTAATGCATTCCTAGTTAAATTCCTTTAAACTAACAAAGCTTCATTGGTCTATGACAAAGTCTCTGTGCTGCGTGGAGACCAACTTGATCTCATGAAGATTTTGTGCGATTACGAACAAATGACGGTGATATGGTCGTAACCCTTACCTTAACCTTCCTAACTTTTCATACAACGTTTTTGTTTGAATTTGCCAAAATTGTTACCAATTTGCCAGAAGTATAACTTCACGGTTGTTATTATGTATACGCCCCGAGTTAGGAAACTCTGCATTAGCAGCTGCCACCCTTGAACTGAACCTTGCCACCCCAAAGGCCACCCCAACTCTAAACTCAAACCACATCTTTGAGAAATAATTTACTCTTGTGTAATTAACACAGACTTAATAAATGATATCTAGCTCATGTTGATTTTAAATCATCATTGTAGTGTTGTTGGCATTTTGTCCAAATCGCTTCAGGATAAGGAACTATAGAGCAATTATAAAGCCAATACACTAATGCCATTATGTGACCATTTGTTTTGCACCAAGGAACAAGTCAGAAATTCTGCAGTGGATACACCACTGTAAACCGGTGGAAACAGGTCGGTTCTTTAAAAGGTTTGTTGGTTCCCTGAACCAGCACCGGCACTGCATCGGTGGAAAAGGGGTTCCATAGAGATTAAGTTAGAGCAACTTTATGGTGGAGGTTGGAATAATCGCGACTATAGTTGAGTTAAGCGACTTTTTAAATACTTGCACGAGTGTGATTGGTGGGAACGAAGCACTAATTTGAATATCATCCTCCCGCACTTTCATTACCAACTTCATTAAGTGTGTTTACATGCGGAATGTCTTCATCAGGCTCGGCGAATGCGGAAAAGTGATTAATTGGGGAGAGCTGAGTAATTGGCAGGCTTTTACAGCTCGGCGTCTGTTCCTCAGTAAAGATTTGAGAATTAACACTGGACCTTTTCATTGAATTTTATTTCGTTTGTACGTGTGTGTGTGTGTGTGTGTGTGTGTGTAATTTTGCTACCATTAAGCTAGTGTTATTATCTCGGGAAGGCCATGAAGGGTAAAAACAATATAGGTCTTTATTAAGCGCACTTGAGGTGGAATATGCGTCCTGTGCATAGAAGGCAGAGATCACATTTTATTCGTTATTCATCAATCACAAAACAACTGCTGATTGACCAAAAATGGTAGGTTTTGGTTCATTTATACCACCTCACAATGGGAACAGGGCGAGGCTATGCACATCACATATGGATGATATGCGCTAGCAGTGTAACACAAAACATTTGGCTTCTACGACCATAAAAGAAAAGAGCCAGTAAACTACCTAGGAGAAAAACACTAGCAAATCGATTCAAGGTTTTTCTGTGATATTTATAGACCACTGTGTTGGAACTTTGCAGGAACATAAAGAAAAATTAACTACTTTTAATACATTTTCCCAGACACCCTCGGTACTTCCTGCAATATTAACCATTTCATGACGGCCCATTATAAGTTTAGAAGAAGAATTAATTTCCTTGCCGAATGGGATTGTGCGTTTTTTGATTCCTCTTTTATCTAGTGGATCTTTTTGGTAAGAAAGTTATATTACCGGTTATTACTATGATTCATCCATATTTCTAGGTTAGCTGATGTTGCCATGGTTATGAAGCAGCATGGATAGTATGAATATGCGTCACAAGTTTTCAGCGCTTTATGTTATTTTGTGTGGAGGGAGCGTAATATAGAGCTGTGCATTCATATAAAGTCAGCGTAGTATGAACAAGATCGAGCACCAGCGTCCATCCTAATGCAGTCGAAAATAAAGAGATGCATCTTTAAAATCCATTTTACTTTCGCTTTTGGCTTTGTTGTTAATAGTTGTATTACATCATGGTTTGGCACAAAGAGGATGGCACATGGAACGTATAGGGTTAGGAGTTTTTATCACATGTAAAACAACATGGGTAGATCTTATCGCTTTGGCTTCATTTTTGACACTTTTGATACTTACACACACACATACAGTACTGTGCAAAAGTCTTCGGCGCATGTCAAGAAATTCTGTAAAGCAAAAATGCTTGTTCCTTAACAGTAAACAGTAAAAAACTAAACCAAATCAATTTGTTTGTGTGCAACCTTTATTAGTTAATATCTTACTTTTTTTTAATGACTCTCTGTGGTTTTTATTAATTTTTTAGGAAAATGAATGTTTGGAAATCTAAAATGTGCTCTTTTCTAATGACACACTCATGCAGAAGATATTTAAGACAAAATGTGTGTAAAAAATGTCGGCTGCCTAAGACAGTACTGTATGTACACACACACACACACTGGACATTTAGACCTGATTGTCTACTGGTCTAAGCAGATTTCTATGAATTGGGAATGTTGCACGTCAGGGAACAAATTGCATGTGAACGTACTCGGGATGAATAAAAATCTCAATGTTACCGAGAGTTGATATTAATGTCAGTCATGCAGCGTGTGTGAGCTGTCAGCTTTGTTTACGTTGGACCTGAAAACAAGACACTCTCCCCTTCAAATCTGTAACCACTGAACATGTGCAGGCTGCTATACACGGTGTGTGTGTGTGTGTGTGTGTGTGTGTGAGTGCGTTCTCGTGGGTGTGAGCGTTATCGGGCTCGTAGCAGCTTCTCCCCTCTCTTTAATTACCTTTTCACTCTCTGATGATCAATCAGCCGTAGCCATGGCAACGTGAGGACCCCATGGGCCAATTAAATTCAGGCACCATAAGGGATTCTCTCCGCCCACCGTCTGCTCATTGTGTGTGAGTGTGTGAGTGTGTGAGTGTGTGAGTGTGAGTGTGTGTGTGTGTGTGTGTGTGGAATATCTGCTTTCTGCATAGCATAATTTGCCATCTTAAAATCTCACACTTCAAACGTGTCTCAAATTCATATCTACACTCTTCCTCAAGGGTTTCTTGGATGACTAACGGTTATAGCGTTCTAACAGCGATCTCCTTGGAACCTTTTCTGCAAGGGGTTTTGGGTTCTACATAGAACCTTTAAGGGTTTCCCAAAAGGGACACACAAAAAAAAGATGAACCCTTTTTTTTTCTTTTTTTTTTCTAATAGTGTAGTTAGAGTTCTTCTTTTTTTACGTTTTCATGGCGTGATAATTGCTTAACCTTATGGTTTGTGATATCTCCACAGTAGTGTACTGAAAGTAATCTTTATCAGTCGCTATTCTTGGCCAGCAAAGAGACAGAAGACGGGTGAAAAAAGAAAGGAATAACCTGAATAAATGAGGTCATCCACAGGTCACGAGGGGTCACTGAAGCGTTTGATGATGATGATAAATGATGTAAATCATACGCTCTGGCCTTCAGTCACCAGATTCTCAACACAATTGAACACCTATGGGAGATTTTGGAGCGGTGTGTTAGACAGCGTCTCCACCACCATCATCACGAACTGAGGGAACATCTTTAGGAAGAACGGTTCTCCATCAGTTCCTCCACTACAGTTCTAGAGACTTGTAGAATCTACGCCAAGGTGCATCTAAGCTGTTCTGGATGCTCGTCACGGCCCAAACACCTCACTAACACATTTTATATTGGTTTTTCCTTTCATGTGTCACCCGTCTGTATGTAGCTAATTAGTAGGTCTGCACAATAGGATAAAAAAAATAGCATATTGCGATTACATTGCTACACATCGCGATCACAGTGTGCCTTGCAGGATAGATTATGGCCTGTTAACCATAAAGAGGTTGAATTGACGCTAATCCGAGGGGTGATTTAAAGGGCTTGGACTGCAGAATGTTTGTTTTAGAAATTCAGTGCGAAAACCACACGCATGTCTACTTTCTGTTTCTTCAGAAGAGGCTGTTTTAGCGGAACAATGATCTGCAATCTATTAAAAGCTCTCTCACACAATGTCGTGGCGCGTTGATTTTCCACCAAAACCTCATCTCGCACATGACACCTGAATTTGGTCTATTATTTTTGGCTCGCCTTTTGAAATGCAGTCGAGGGGTGTACTTTTATTTGTAATAATTACAATTTCATTTGTAATATTCCATTAATGACAATATGGTGAAAATATATCAGCACAGATAAACTCCTATACCGATACCTTGCAATATCGGCACCCGGCCCAAGTCGACTCTGTGTCATTCATACTCCTTATTCAAGTGTGTTTATAAAGGCTTATTTGAATAAGAATAGCAGTAGAAATGCATATAGCAGGTGTGCGTTAAAAAGCCTACTATGATTATTCATAAGCCACATGTGTCACAGCATGGGCTTGTGTGTGCGCCTCTGTGTGTGTGTGTGTGTCCGTGAATGGGTGTGTGTGAAACGTGAGTCATACCCCTCTGATGAAGACAGTAAGGGAGTCTGCTGATATCCCTTAAGCTTTTCTGTGACCTTGAGTTCACACACACGCACACACATGCACTGAAGACGAGGATGGAAATGGCTTGAGTGACTTCTCATCTCAGTCCATTAGACAATACGTATCCCATTAAATGTTCAACGGTGTGTGTGTGTGTGTGTGTGTGTGACCCTGATCATGTTAAGCTCGATAACTGAATAGAAGGATTGGTTGATGTCCCAGTGGAGGTCCTTTCTGGTCCATTTTGTGTGTGTGTGTGTTGGGGTGGGGGGTGACACCCTTCTGCGGAACAGCTGAGTCTGACAGTCACAGAGGAGAAAAAACAACAAGAGGAAGAACAAATAAATGCCTCATCTTGAGAAAGGGGGCGTGGTCAGTGCTCATTAGCATATTTATAAGGAACTGAAGTCAGTTTTAATTGGTCATTTAACCTGCACACCCGCCGCTCTACCAACCCGCAATGTTTTTGTATAAACGTTAAGCTAATCAGTTCATGTTGCATTTGTTATGAGAAGCTATTCTACTCGTAGATAGACGTTCCAATGTCAAATTTTTTGACCATGTTAATTGCCTCGTGCTTTTATCACGATTTATATTATCACAATAGTGTATTAAGAATGACTATGGACAATTCCATGCAAATGTCAACCACTTAGATCTCGGATTATATTTGTATAATTTTTGTATGAAATATGAGGGGTTCTCCCACCAAGACCCACAGTCCACAAAGTCTGGCCCAAAACAGTACCACTGAGATGCTGCTACAAGACTTCAAGGATTTTAAGGATCAGGCCCAGGTTCATGTTTGCTAGCAAGGTACATACGCTTCCTGTCAGGATGCATCATGTTAGCTAGCTCATTTTTACCCATGCAATCTATAAACATGTGTTCCTCTTTCAGAGCGACAGGTTTCTCAGAGATTAACACAGAATCATCTCGTACACAACACAGAATTATGGGATTACTTTTCTGAGCTTGTGACATGCAATACTGCTTTCAAATGTATCCAAAATAAAATGGGACAGTCTTCATCTCTGGGACGCGAATGCTGTTTTAATGGTTTGCAGGATGTCATAGGTGAAAACTGATTCTAGATCAGTACTAGTGTTCAACTACCGATTAGTCGAGTTATCGTTTTTAGAAGATTTCTGATCTTATCGGACACCTTTTTATCCACCAGTTCCGTTTAGTGTGTGTCACTGGTGGAATGACACATTCAATTGGAGAAGATTTGTGAGATACAAAGGTTTTTTTGGTTTTTTTGTCGCTCCATGTCTCACTTCGTGCTGTACAGTGGATATTAGAAATGTCGGCGTCACTTGAAATTCTCATCAGTTCTCGCTCCCTCGGCTGCAAGCGCTGGCGTCTCATCCCGGGTGTATTCCTGCCTTGAGCCCAGTGTTCCTGAGATAGGCTCCGGATCCAGCGCGACCCTGGCCAGGATGAAGCGCTTACTGAAGATAGATGGATGGAATATTAAAATCACAGTTATACATCACCATTAGTCATTTTAAATGAATAATTTAGATTGTATTTAAGTCTATATTCCTTCACTTGTATAAATCTTTGAGTGGACCTTTTAAATATAAACACAAATGTACAAACAACCAATAATTGAATACACTAAAGTAACTTGTATATATTGTCAGCTAATTCGCAAACTTGAACCAGGTTCACTAATATCACAGTTGATCATGTTTAATCAACTGAGGAAGGAAAAACTCGTGATCACGATTTAAATATGAATAATTGTGCAGCCCTGTTTGCCAGTATAGATAATGAAAATAAGAATTTGACAGAAAAAGTTACATTGTATCGTCCTTGTATATGCCAAAAGCCAATATGACCAAACGCTATTGATTTTAATAGTTAAAAATCATACCATATTAACTTTTATACCACAGCGCTGTTGAATTCTGGATTCTGATTGGTCAGAAGGTGTTGATTCATTTTCTTTAACAGCACCTCTTGTCGTGTTTTATATTGTTCTGCATCTAGTTCTTGGTTGGATCAACCTTCAGCCAGTCCGCATTTTTGTTCTACGTTCTGCGTTACGGCCTTGGATCAGCTGCCTCAGGTGTGCTGGGATTCGAACAAAAATCAACATTTTTGTGAATGTGTTGAGCAGCGAATTGGGAACGATTTTCCTCATCCTCTATTATGAAGCTGCAATAGGACCAGTCTGAGTTTATTAGGGTTCTAGGCAAGCCATTCAGACTGTCCTGTGGTTTGTAATGTGACTGTGTGTCAAGGAAAAAAGACCGCATCCTCTTTCCCTTTGGAATTAGGGCCACTTTCAGTTCCTCTAAAGTTTCAGTGTGTGTGTGTGTGTGTGTGTGTGTGTGTGTGTGTGTTTTGTGTGTGTGTGTGTGCTGTAGGGTTTTTCATTCTGAGTATATCCTAGTTTCCCATCATCTCCTCAGCAGGGTGGTCATCTGCAGAACCGAAAGTAAGAGAGAGAGAAAAGGAGAGAGAGAGATTTAAAAAGACTGACACACAGACAGCAGAATGTAGGATCTTAAGGATTAAAGCCCTTGCTGTGTAGTAAAACATTGTACAGTGCCAAACTTTAAACCCTCTGTTTAGATGGTGTGTGTGTGTGTGTAATACACTGTAGGATGGTTAACATTTTCTAACGTACCTGTGATTGGAATGTCACGGAATATCACCGAATGTAACGTTGGAAAGTAACAGAATTCCATTCTTTTATCTTGAACAACAGAATTCCAGAAGCACAGTGAGAATCACACACTCCTAAAAGCACTAAATGGAAAAAAATCCCTCAGGCTGTGATTCCAGCTTTCTCATGCTGCCACCAAGCAGAATAACACGGATGAATATTTTACTCTTTTATTCTGCACACCACTTTTATTTAGCTTACATTCATTTTATTCTGCTTGTGTGCCAACCATTTTTAAAATATAACTTGCAGCCATTTCTATTCGTTCCATCAACGTGATTTTATCCACCCTGCTTTTATGATCTCGTCACGGCTTATCCAAGTAGGCCGCCCCATAACGGGTAGGTGATTTCCTCAGCCTCCCCGGTTCCACTCATGAGACCAAAATACGGAACAACCATAGGCTTAACTTGCGCCCTATGATATTTGATATGCCCTACTTTGTCTCCATCACATGTAGTAGTAGTCTGTTTAGAACTCTTTTATATAATATCTCACGGCAGGAACTGATTCAAACGCTTTTTAAGAATATCACTTACAAGTGTATTTTGTTGGGCCAATAAACTTTATTTGATTGCATACAGTGGTAACATGTTTTTACTATGGGTGTAACGATACACTTTGTTCACGATTCGATTCACGATACTGGG
>JAOUQW010028415.1:0-11249 GCA_028565825.1 Olivaichthys viedmensis
GTATCTGCATGATTTTATGCATTGCGCTGCTGTCACACAATTGGCTGATTAGATAATTGCATGAATGAGAAGGTGTATATGTTCCTAATAAAGTGCTCGGTGAGTGTATATTTTCATATATAGACTTATCCTGCTATTTTATGAAAATGTTAACGTACAAATGGTATTACTTTACATCCAAGCAATGCTGAGTGTGTGATTATTTAGGCAGTTGTAAGTTTCCCTCACTTATCAGCAGCATTAGCCTTGTCGCTCCATTACTAAACTAAAGAAGCAAAGTTTGGACATCAAGTCTTGACTGATTGATTAAATTTTAGATAAGGGAAAATTGTATAAAATTTGGCTGAACCATCCCTTTAATGCAATGCAGTTATATGCAAAATTGTAATAGTACAACTCTACATACATTTTAAGAGCGTAGCGCGAACACAAATACAGTCTCATACAAAATTGTAGTAATTCTAACAAAACAAGGGTTATTTTATCGAATTTTATATGAATAAAGTTGTAAGAAAAACTCCAAGCGCCAGCCCTGCCCCTAACCCTAACATTTCGAGTATTCCCTAGCAAACTCAAGATGGCAGTCATTTTTGTATTGTGTTTTTTTTTCATTAATTAAACAAGATTGCTTCCTGCTTCTGATTCAAAAGAGCAAGAGGGATGAAAACTGGATGCCAAATCTTCCATGTTTTTCCTACTTGGTCAGAGATATCAGGGCCATTGAAAAAGTTGCCCAAATTCCCACTCATAATTAACACCCAGAGGTTGACATGAGTTGATTTTACAAGTTGTAATTATGTAAGAAAATTACTGTATTTCTGACATGACATGAATGCAGCATAAACTTCAGGGATGTAGATCTTCACTCCTCTTATTCCGAAGGCTGGCTCTTTATTTAGCCTGGTGTTTTGCACCACACAATCCTTCATGCTGCCTGCCAACAGCTGGTTTTGAAAATGTGGGAGATTTGTTCAGTATGGGCATTACCTCATGAATGATTGATAGATGAAGCTACTGTACACTGTTAAAAATTCAGGCTTGCTGAATCAATTTCTATTGGTTAAGTGACCCACATAACTATAGAGCCACATACATAATGTTCATTGTCGCAGTCCAGTGAATGTCGGAGGGGATCGACAGTGTTAAAAGCCGTACAACAAACGGCAATGATGTAATGGCCAGGGGTTAAATTGGGCCAGAACGATCCGGAACGGTGTTCCGGCACCCACAGTAACTTAGAGAGGGTAAAAATTTGAGTTTTCTGCTTTTACCTGTAGCACAGTATAGGGGCGCCTGTTCTGGACACGTCAGATGCCCCGACATGAGCATTGCGCAGATTCAAGTGTTAGAGAAGTGTCCGCGCATGGGTGTCTATGTGCACAGAATGCCCGTGCATGCGCCCCTCGGCACTTGCCTGTCGCCTATGCCAGGAACCGCTACTGTCTACCCGTGAAAGTAGGAGGAATTACTTTGGAGGTTATCGGGTGCTGACTTGATAGGCACGAGTAGTAAAACACTACACAAAATTAAAAATGATACCATGCATATCTCATTTGATGTTAAAATGTGCGTGGCGCTACTGTATTCTCTATCATTCGACTCGTTTCGACACAGACCGTGTCTATGGGATAGCGCCCCTGTGCAACCCCATAGAGACGTGGTCTGTGTCTCGCTCGTCTCCTTAAGAGAACCGTGGTCATGAAAGTGACCGTACGTTTCTCTCTCATAACCAGTAAGCACGAGACACAGCGAGTCTGTACTGCAGCGCGCGCGCCCAAACACAATACTCTACACTATGTTATACATTGTATACACTATGTATACATTATGTTATACACTATGTAGGGTGCAAACAAAGTGAACAGGAAGCCATTTAGAATTTGCCCGAACTAAAAGATTCCGGATTTACTTGGACCACGGGGAAGAAATGTAAGATCAATCTAAATAGCGATAATTAAACATGACTGTGGGAAAAAAAAATAAAAATGAATCTGAAACATTAAATTGCTGTTTAAAACTGTGATGTTTCCTCTTAAATCCAGCAGAAAAAGCACTTTAGAAAAGAGAAAGAAACTTTGGCAGACAGTTGCTACACTATGTAACGTGTGGAGCACAGGAGAAGAGGCAGGACGCAAGTGCGGGTGATCGGCGTGTTTATTATCACCTTGATCGACCAGACTGTCGGGTGTCGAATTGACTCCGCTGGTCACAACATTGCGCCCATTCCTTTCCCGCTCTTGCTATCCTCCTCCATATAGGTCCCATCCATTTTCTCAAATCATCTTCCCATCTTAATGTAGGCCTTCCGAGTGGCCTCTTCCGCTTGCGCGGGTACCACTCAGCAACTGCACGCGTCCACCGATCGTCGGTAAACCGTGCGACGTGTCCGGCCCATCTAAACTTGCTCTGCAATCACGTCCTTCAATCCCGTCCTCTCTCTGATCTCCTCGTTCCGGATGTGATCTCTTATTATGATTAGGGTCAATCCATAAATCATCGTCATGAAACAGAGCAGGGGTCAAAACACAGGCAGACAAACGTAGAGCAGGGAAATCCATACGGGTAATCAGGGCACAGTCGTGGGTCAAAACCACGAAGTCGAAAACAATAAAGGATTAACCAAACAAACAAACGGGGAATCACAGAAAACCAGGAACTAGAGGCAGAAGACAGAAAACCAGAAACTTAGAGAAACGCTCAGCATTGACAGTATGGAAACACGACAAGACTTCGCACCGATAAACTGAAACCAGCGAGTACGTATACACAAACTGTTTAACTGATAAATTGCAAACAGGTGCGATCAATGAGTGAACAACCAATAGGAAACCGGGGGGCGTGAACAGAACTAAAACCGAGACATGTGTGAAAACAAACAGAAGCACTTGAATACATGAATGACACGACAGACACACACACACACAGAAGTGCGCAGCTCGCCGGGACCTGCGGCGTGCACATAAATCGGGAGTCCGCAGCGGGGAGGTTATGACACACTACTGAAGAGTTTTGTGCCGGCAGAGATGTGACTCCAGACAGAGACATTAATCAGGAGGATTCTGTGACCATTGCGTTTGACCAATCGATGGTCTGCATTGTTTTTAGCTCCACCTGTATGTCCCAGCTAGGCTCGCTAGTACCTGGGCAAGAAGGGTAACCAAATTTAGCCCCGGTACTTGGGTACGGCACAGCTCGCTTGGCGGTGGAAATAGCGATGACGTGGAGGATTATGAGTAATTTGCCGAGCCGTGCCGCACCTTCCTGTGGAAAAACGCGATTAGTGGATGAATTCAAATCACTGTCAAGAGTTCCACAACCTTCCAAATTCCACTTTAACCCCTGGTAATGGCCATGGGTCAGACAACCAGTGCGCATGCCCAGCATGCCGTTTTCTATTGTATTTGCATTTCATTGTGGACTGTAAACCTTTGGGAAACGGACTGGAAACGGTAGTGTGGCCAAAACATACCAGGCAGAGACACTGGTGTAAGTGTTCATTAATGAATCTGCTGCGATATGAATACTTCACCATATTCATAGTTGAAAATGCTGATTCACAGCTGTATTTTGAGGTAAACTTGGTAAGAAAGTAACCCTCTTTGTCCAAAAAGTGACGGTCACACTGACTTCCTGTAAAACAAGGTTTTCTTGGAGCTCATTCTACTCATGTTGCAGAGAAGCAGCATTGACCCATGGGCAGATCTTATGTGCTTCCACTGAGAATTCTGTGACAATTCGGACTAGAAATGGGTTTTCAATGCACAGTAGGACTTATGAGTTTTAAAGTTTTCACTGCTGACATGAGGTCATACACTGTGTTGTTTCTGCCCTGGAGCTTAATATTTAGTCCATTGAGATGGGATGTTCTATCAGTCAAAAATGCAACAGCTTCCATTCTCTCTTCATTCTGCATAAACTCCACAAATTGCTGAGCTTTTGCATTCTTTTGCATAGACAGAGCAAGATGGTTTTTTTTCTTTTCTATGTGCGTTGAATAAAAAACAATTTATATAGCAGATAAAGAGATTTTGTTGACAGTCCAGATTGAATTGCATTTAGGTCTGGATCCAGACTGGAGTCCGCCTGAGTACCCCTGATCTAACTTAATCTCACGCAAAATTCATTGGAATTCTAGCAAGAGTGATTTCATATTCAGATTTTATAGGAATTCAGTTCTAAGAAAGTATGAAACTGCTAATTTCACAGCTCAACCTAATCATAATGATTTGTAACTTCTTATCCAGATTAACTCATGTAATTTCTTTCAAATTTGTTGCAATATCATTAGTATGCTGGATACCTCCCAGTCACCGGTAGCGTTATCACAGTAGATTGAATCTTCACTCAAAACAAATGCATTGGTTATTCATGGCCACAAGCTTGCAGATGTATAAAATGTTATTCACACAGTTCACACAAGCACTTGAGATTTGTGTTTGCTCTTTGCTCATTGCTCTTTGAACTCATTAACATGCTCTCTAGACCCATTTCTGCTGTCTAACCCCATGTTAATGGAGTGCTACCAACTGATCTTACAGTCCTCCTTTAATTACGAATAGGCAATAGCTTCAAATTGTTCATAGCTGGGTAATTCTCATTCATGAATTGATTTACACAAGTCTAATGAAAGTCTTATCTTTTGAAAGCACTATCATTATGGTGCATTCTCATTAAAGCAACGATGCTGAACAGACTACAAAGGGATTCATTTGAATGCCATAATTAATCTTACTTGTACAGTTTAGTTTTAATAAGTGCCAATAGGTGTGAAGGTAAATGGAAACAATATCACTGTATAACTTAAGATGCTTTACAAATTCTGACATTTCATGGAATTTGTGCCTGGCATAAGTTTCCTGGTGTTGAAATGATAAGTTGCTCTTCAAGCTCATCCCAAGTTTGTCATATTTGAAAATGTAAAATGTAATGCTAATGGGCAATGTTGACATACCCAACATCTATTTAGAGTCTCATTTAATATTAGACTCACAGCCTGACCTTGGTATACGAACATTATTGCATATTTGACCAGTGTGTCCAGGCACTTTAATGTGAATCACACGGTTTGTCTGGAGATTTGTCTAGACGGTTAATTCTAGGCATTGTTAATAAACAGAAAGATTTATTTAAAAAGGTACATACTATGAGAAATGTGAAGGACTTGATCATCTATTACTGATTCATCAGCAACAGGGGGTTGTTTCAATATAAGTCAATGTCTCTGAAATTGTTTCTCTGAAACAAGAAAACTCTGCTGTAATTGCTTGCTGTAGGACAGTATAAATTTTCCTAAATTCATTTTCACTGATTTGATGTTGCATGAAGTCTCATTAAAAGTTAGTGCTGATGTATTTCTTGTTCATTAGATGGTGATGTGAGAATATAAAACAGTAAAAAGTGCCATAAGCTTTGATGAGTTTTGGCTTATTTATATGATGATCAAACATACAAGATGTCAGTGTTTCAAATGTGCCTACTAAGTTAATTTTTTTTAAAATAAATTCTAATTATCATCTTTGCTAGGTGAAAGCAAAAAAAAACAAACAAAAAAACATGCTCCTTTGTTTTAAGGACAACTCACCCTAAATTGACTTGAAAGCACTGAGCAAACTCTTGATTGAACTAAGCATTGTTACCTTTACTTGATTTTGGGACCTCTCCGACTTTGTTTTAAGTTAGTAGCACACATGAGAATGAGCTATGTTACATAGAATTTTTTTTAAACCATATTTAATTCTAATTTAGTCAATTCCTACCCACTAGCTAGTTCTCCCCTATCGCACAACAGCTACCAACCGGGGAGGAAAACACTTTTTCATATCATTAATCATACACAATACATCCGAAATTCACGGTGTGATTTATCAGCTTTTCATTGGTCATTTAGATGTCAGCTGCTATGGGTAGATAGAGGTTTTTGCCCACATTCCATAAAAAAACGCCAAAAGTGGAGATGCATGTTTTTCTTTGGACAGCGACGATATGCTTCCTCTGAGACATGTGCAGCTCTGCCACTGCATCTTTTCGAAATGCTTCTCATGCAATGTCACAGGAGAGCCGAACGCACTGGAGGAAAACACTAACTGCCCTCTTCCATATACATGAGCTCACAGACGCCCACGATTGGCTAGTGTCGCTCTGATCGGCAGGTGAGAGAGTAATGCCATCCCTCCCACCCAGAGGGAGTTATACTCTCTTAGACATTTTTGAATCTTGCATCACAAGACATGATCAGCTATACAGACACCAGGGCCAGGTGAATAGTTAAAATACACTACCCGTCAAAAGTTTGGACACCCCTGCTCATAGAAGGATTTTCCTATTTCTATTTTAGAAGAATAATGAAGACATTAGCACTATGAAATAACACATATGGAATTATGCAGTGACCAAGAAAAGTGTTAAACAAATCCAAATTATTTGAAATTATTAACAGTGTTCCTGATGAAGCTTTGCACACTCTCACCATCTTCTCAACCAGCTTCATGAGGGAGCTTCACCCAGAAGGCTTTTCTTAAACGTCTCAAATAGGCAGAGCGACTTGTTGTTCTGCTTCTCCAAACCTTCTAAATGATAAACTACTCGTTTAAAGTAAAAACTACTCATTAAAAACTACATTTTGATTCAGAAATAAATGTATATATGGTCTGGTCTGTTCCTCATACACAATAATAGAAGTCATAGGCTAGTGTTATTGTGTGTCTTTATTGCAGAAGGTATCTGTGAACTGTATACCAGTATCTCTATCTACGTATCACCCATGTGTCTCCTCTGAGGGTCATGTCTCCACTGTGTATGTCCAGGTGTGTATCGCGCGTCCGCGATCGAGGTGTCCACGCCCAAAGAGGTGACGGTGGTTAACGGGACGAGCACACAGCTCAAGTGCACGTTTAAATCCACCCACCCAGTGTCAGAGAAGTCGGTGTCCGTCTCCTGGAGCTTCAAACCGCTTGGCCCGGGCATGGAGGAACAGGTGACGGAGAGAAAATCAAATCCAAAAACAATGTCGAATTAATACATTGATAACTGTTTTGACCCTTTGGTAACCGTTTCCTCCTTCCACAATCTTGTCTCATCTTGTCTCTTTCTCTGGCATGTGTATAGTTCTTCCACTATCAGGAGGTGTCCTTCCCGCCTAGTCAGGGTCACTTTAAAGATCACGTGGTGTGGTCAGGGAACGTGCTGAAGAACGACGGCTCCATCACGCTGAACGATATCCAGTTCAGCTTTAACGGCACTTACACCTGCCAGGTGCGCAACCCGCCTGACGTGCACGGCTTCACCAGCGAGATCCGCCTCCAGGTGGTTCAATCAGGTGAGACCGCCATCCTGAGTGGCCAATAAGGTGAAGCATTGGTCCCGTTACAGCTACATCTCAGGTTTTCTCTCTGCTTCTCCTTGATAGGTTCGTCCTTGCGAACACGAGGGATTATTTTTTATCTCATTGCGTCCCTGATACAGTGTTGGTGAAGGTCAAGCACACAGACTTGATCTGTGTTTATTGTTTTTCCTGGTGCGCCAATAGATGAGATTCCACTGTCCTTGAGCTCAGGAAATCGAAGGACATGATGAAGATTTTAACCATGCTTCTAACAGCACACACAGTACTGTGAAGCGATCGCTAAAAATATAAAAACATCGCGGAACTTTGCCGGTTCC
Source organism: Olivaichthys viedmensis (assembly GCA_028565825.1). Classification (NCBI taxonomy): domain Eukaryota; kingdom Metazoa; phylum Chordata; class Actinopteri; order Siluriformes; family Diplomystidae; genus Olivaichthys; species Olivaichthys viedmensis. The sequence goes on from JAOUQW010028415.1 coordinate 7,660, forward strand.
TGGTTCCTCCGGTGGAAATGCAGCTAAAATATCTGTAGTTAAAACTGATTGGCTACAGATTGCTTTTGTCTATGTTTTGGTAAAACTATACGTCTATCAGATCATCATTTATATCACGTATATCATTTCATAGATTGTCATTGGATTGCTTTACTGAATGTAATGAAGGGCAGAGGACGTGCCTCTAAATAGAACAACGCTACAGACTGGCTTTTCTGTGGCGTTGTTCTATTTTTTCATTCTCCTCAGATGTGCTTCAGTGCTCTGATTCTGTCACATTCTCTCTCTCTCTCTCTCTCCCTCTCTCTCTCTCTCTCTCTCTCTCTCTCAGTGAAGCTCTCTGAGATGGGAATCCTGGCTGCGGCAGTGGGCGGAGCCATCCTGCTCGTTCTTCTCATCCTTGCTGTTTTCCTCTTGGTGCGTTATTGCCGAGCTCGGCGCGGAGACGCAGACATTGAGCTGCAAGAGGCAAAGCAGCCGAGTGTATGGTGAGACGGGGAGGGGCAGTGCTTCTTGGGAAGTTTTCAGACCCGCTGAAGCGGGCGTGTCTCTAGTTTGGAACAGTGCTACCGTCTTCTGGTCCTGCATTTCCTTCAATGAACAAACTTCCTCTTATTTTGTGAGACAACTGAAAAACAAAGAGGCCCTAAATTGCCCAAACTCCCTGATGCTCTGTGTATAGTGGAAATTTAAACCAAAAATTTTTTTTTAAAGATTTTTTAAAAATGATTTTATATTTTTATGTTACTTTTTAAAAAAACCTAGCCTGACGATTGACTGTTTGTCATTTGAGAACATGTTTTTTAAACACATGTCCTGTCTCATAAAATATCTATTTCCTGTACAGTCAACTTGAACACATTTCGTCCTATATGATGTGTGTAGATTACTTCTGTTGCAATCTTGTATATTCACTTTGGTGGTATGCTGCTGTTCCCAGATCCTATTTTGTTGATTCTGTTGAGTCTCTAGCAAGTCCCTTTGCGGGGAAATTAATAAAACTCGAAAGCTCCATTCACAAAAAGGCTTTGACAAATGTGGCCATGTTTAGGTGACAATGTTCCCTGTTTAGCAGTAAATATCGCATGTGTAAATCAGTGCCTACCACCATGGTTTTAATGATTTTATACCACTTTTAGTAATGGACACTCATCATTGGCTGGGTAATTTTGTCCAAGAGCTGGATTCATTCGATTTTGGAAACCTGGCTATCAATGTTTGAGATGCTATGTGTTCGAGAGATGAATATCACTTATTTTTTTGTAAATTAGGGCCCATAGGCCTGTTATTTTTTTATGGTTATTGAAGAAACAAGTGGTGTAAGTGTACAGTAAACTCTCTTCTGGACCATATCGGAATGGACAGTATGGGACAGTTTCCTGTATATGGATGAAGTCTGGTCTTGGACTAAATTGCCGTGTAAATTGTGATTTTCCCATCAACAGTCCTTTCTAGTCTAGATTTAGATTCCGTCTAGAAAACCGGCTGTATGATTCTTTCTTAACTCCAGAGATTTAGAAAGCTAGTAGGGACCACTTGCATAAATTATGATAGAATATCGATATGGACAGGATGTGGTGAATTCTTTGAGTGTTTAAAATGTTTTAACCAGTCTTCAGCAACATCATTGGACGATTAATCAATAAAAATGTATTTTTAAAAGAGTTTTTTTTTTTAGAGTGATCACTTGCATACCATGGCCTTTTGCAATATCAATACTGTGAATGGCAAAATGTACAACCTCTAACTTGCAATTATACTAATGCTAATTGTTCCCTACCACTGTTCATACTTTTAACAGCTTTAGCATTTCTGACTAACATATTCTTCAAAATCTTGAACATATCGACATGTTTATAGACATGGCTGAGCACTAACTGGCACTGGGTTCCATCTTAAAATTCATCAGTCATTGCCTTGGCTAACTAACGGCTGTATTCCACTAATGGTGGGTTTTTTTTTTAAAACCCCATTTTTTTTCTCCCAATTTTAGTTGTTGCCAATTCCCACCCACTAGCAAGTTCTCTCCTATTGCACGACAGCCACCAACTGAAGGGTTGAATTCCGTGTCATGCAGAGAAGTCGCTGAGGTCATGTTTAAAAAAATAAAAATAAAAAAGTATTAGCGATTGGTTAGCTTTACTCAAATGCCTGAGGAATGAGGTGGTGAAGGTTGAGGTTTGGCCATGAGGGTTATGGGATCTTCTAAGCTTTACTCTTCCTCGTCTACACGGTCGACTTTTGTCTCTTTCCGTTGGTGTGTGTGTTTAATGTTTGTCTTTTCCATGCTTGCATATTTCCTGTGTATTTGTGCATATTAGCATGTGTCTACATGTGGGCTTACATGTCGTTGTATGTCTGCGCACATGCTAACAAACACAGCAGCGCTCTGGAGGAGGTTATGCCACTAAACATACCCGAGAAAGATCTAGAAAAGGACAAACTCCGTGGAGAGGACACAGAAGCTAAGAGCGATGTTAAGGAACCTGATGCTAACTCGAACCACGACGATGAACACAAGGTGGCTCACTTGTAAAAGTTTTACCTTGTTTAGTCATGATATTGTTTTATTCCTTGACAGAGTTGCTTCTATGCTTCTGTTAGCATGTATTTTTAGTGTTTCATTATGCTAAGACGAAGGTGTTATCAGAGATGCTAACCATTAAAATGATCAAATAGGAAAATTAGTGGAGGTGTTAGCCATGATAGAACACAATTGGAACATGCTAGCAGAGATACTAACAATAAAATGATCAGATCAGAAGATGTTAGATAGGTGCTAACCCTGAAATGACAGAATTGGAAGAAATGATAAAGCTCGGCCTCTCTTGTCCAGTCTTTCATCCACAAAAACTCTGAAAAATACACCACAATGGTGAAACGAAGGGAAGAAAAAATAGATGTGTCACGGATTTAATCTGCGATGGCCCTTTCAGATCAAACGTTGCTAAATGTAAACGGAACAATTCGCAACGTTAGCAGAGATGCTAACAAAATGCAAAAAAAATTGGAACGGAGGTGCTAGCCATGATGGAACCCAATTGGAACATGTTAGCAAAGATGCTAATAACTGTAATCTGTAATGGTGAATCTTTGAAAAGGGAAAAGAGTCTCTCAATGCCTTCATCTGCCATGTCCTTTTCAGACTGAACGTTCGCTAACTATAAAATTATCAAATTGGAAACATGCTAGCAGAGGTGCTAACCCTGGAGTGACCAAATTGGAATATGTTTGCAGAGAAAAAAAAACTTTCTTATATCCCTCACCCTCTTCTGTGAAATGTGGAAAAGGTGGGGGTAAAAAACGCTGTGTTTTAATGCTTTAATCTGCCATGGCTTTTTTAGACTGACCATTAGCTAAGTAGAAAATGATCAAATTTGAACATGCTAGCAAAGGTGCTAACCCTAAAATGAACATGTTATCAGAGATACTAACAACTGTGTCGTTTTAGTGTTAGCAGCTTCGCTGGCGCGTTCGAATTTGATAACTTTATAGTTTTCAGGCTAAAAGACCTTGGAAGATTAAGACCTTGAGTCACAGCAAATATTTCTTTCCAGAAGAGTTTGAGGGATATGAGAGTTTGTTCCTTT
>JAOUQW010028416.1:0-11246 GCA_028565825.1 Olivaichthys viedmensis
GGCTGGGCTGGAGAGAAGCCTGAGGCTGGTGGGGGAGAGAAGCCTGAGGCTGGGGGGGGAGAGAAGCCTGAGGCTGGGCTGGAGAGAAGCCTGAGGCTTGGGGGGATGGAAGCCTGAGGCTTGAGGGGGAGAGAAGCCTGAGGCTGGGGAAGAGAGAAGCCTGAGGCTGGGCAGTAGAAGATTCATTCTCGGTGGAAATGTGAGCGAACGCAAAAGTTTTAACACAGAAAAATGGAAATGATTCAATGATGATGAATGTTTTCATTAACGGACGTACTTTCATTTTGACAGGACACTTTACTTCTGCCCAAGCACAGGCTTTTACGTCCAAAAAAATTTATCAGATAAGGTGTCGTGGCAAAGCGTTTCAGACGCGAGTATCAGTTTCAAAGAATCGTTAGCCAAGTTATCTGGCCATTTTTTCTCTCTCATTAACTTAAGCGTCCTGTATGGTTTATTTTATCTGTCGAATTTGCGAGCGTATAATGAACCACGGGTGTATCATGGACGCAGATGGTAACACTTTGGGAGTTTTTATTAACATTTACAAATAAAAATACGCATTATGTTGAGAAAGAATGCACAGAAAACCAGTGTTTGGCAGAAAATGTATGCAAGTCTATGAGAGGGACACCTCTCTGTCACATATCTAGGGCCCTAATCTGTGTAGCTCTAGTTTTTAAACCCTAACCCCTTGTTTTCAGGCTGGAGGACAGTCAGTGGTGTGGAGCCTCGGGCAGGGCGGAAGTAAATTCCTCTTTAAAAACAAACAAAAAAAACTACAGTTATAATAGTGGAATGGACTACCAAGGACCCCTAGATGTAGGGACCCTCAAGGGACCCTGGAATAAAATCTTACCCACCCTCCTGCTACTGAACGGATCATGATTTATTTGTGAATTTAGGGTTTATTTAATGCAACTCGATGCGTTACAGCGAGGGAAAATAAAAAAAACACGTGCAGTTGATTTTTTAAACAGACTCGGTGCGATTTTGCTTTGATGTGTCCGACCAAGAATCAATGAGCTAGCCTTGCTAGCCTTGCTAATCGTGTCATCTCTCCTTTCTGTTGACTCTTAATGTAAATTTAAATAGCAGCACGTCGGGGTGTGCATATGAGCTAAACACATCACATTAAGATGCGCGTATATCTCCGCTACATGTTATTATATCAACACTGCTGACAATCACATTCCATTGACTAGCCGTAAACCTTTTTTTTTTTTTTTTCGCATCCGTATTCCGTCTCGCACACTATGATTGGCTAGACACAAGCAGTTCGCCGGTTACAACCAATCACAACGCGCGGCGCGGCGCCGGGAGGCGGGATTTGCCTGAATACGGGTGCGAACAGAAAAACCGCCACCCAAGACGGTAGCTAGGCAGCCGACTTCCCGTTTTATTACATTAACCAAGCTGGGGGAAAACATCGTCCCGGTTTAAACCGGTCGTAAATATTGGGATAAAACAGAAGCTGCACCTACCCCGGTTCCATTGTCGCAAACCACCACTTTCCTCCCCTGACTGTCCATCTTTTAATCAAACTCCGAGAATCCGCCCTGACCTGGCAGCCCAACTTTCCTCAGCAGAGGCGGAAAGCGCCGCCCAGCTCCACTTCCGCATTCAACACGACGCCCAGGATTTCATTTCAAAATTAAAGTCCCCTATTTTCCGGCATCCGCTACAGCCAGAAGACTGATCAAAACTAACGTCCAGTCTTGACTGCACTTAAAACTAATGCCATAAAACTTTCAAAATTAAAGTTTCCCTCCCATTTACTGCATTGAATCAATTACAGCCCGCTAACTTTCAAAATAAAAGTTTCCCTCTTATTTACTGCATTGAATCAATTACAGCCCGCTAACTTTCAAAATTAAAGTTTCCCTCTTATTTACTGCATTCAAAGTAATATTTTCTTGTCATTGCCATTTAACTCAAGTGTCCATTTCTTAGGCCTAGCTAGGATTCACGTCAAAATCTGAGACAGCAGCCCATTGAACCGTGTAAATGAGCAGAACAAATCAGCAGCAACCACAACAATGTAGAGTTAAAATAAATAAAGTTATAAAAATGGTTGGAGTCATTATAGTGATCTTGAAAAATTTCAGTCATCGCATTTATAACGTAATTCATCTGTTTTATCATTAGGTCTATTAATTTCCGGTGATTTAGTTGGTGCTGAACTAATGACAGACCCATTTCCCTACAGCAAGAGACACGAGGGTCATTTAACCAAAAGTTTAGGAAATACATTTTGATAGACGTACGTTAGGCATCTTAAACATTCAAAATGTCAAATTTTTGCCTCCAGAGCAAAATATTGGACACCAAACATTTTTGGCTGACTGCATTTGGGGTGAAGAGGAACTTTGTGGAAAGATGATTTCCTTTAAAACACTTGCTTTAACAGAAAGAGACACTTTGTTTGGCAAAATCCAATTTTAAATCTTCTCTGTATTAAATGTGACAATAGTTCTTATTAAAAAAGTAAATTATTTTAGAGTCAAACATTAAATAGTTTAGAAAAATATCGGGTCCCCTGCAACTTGTTACACATGGGGAGAATCTATAAAGATTTTTTTTGGATGTATGCGTTTATGTGCATTTTTATTTATATTTTTTCAGAGGAAGTGAAGATTTGAGTTTCTGTTCAGGTTTACGTTAAAAAGGTTTGTGGTTTGGTTTCATGGTTTAATGGAAAGGTAAACTTTCAGACTTCTGTTCAAGTCTAATTAGACACTCTAAAGCAGATGTGTGCACCTGTTCTGCTGGAGCGCTACGAACCTAACACTCCTGATTTATTGAAAAATTACATTTATAAATAGGGCATTATGAAATAAATAATCATACAAATAATTACCAAAAGTGATCCATAAATGAAGCGATAAATTGCAAAAATAATTTCTATAATTCATTAAAAGTCAGCCCATTATTATGAAACGTTATTTCACTATTCTTATTTTCGCACTAACGCTGGTTAATTTTTTTGTGATATGTTCATTTCAAAATTTCCTTTTTCAGAAGTCACTTTTAAGGATGATGTCTGTCAATCTAAAAAGTGACTTTTGAAAAAGGAAAATTTGAAATGAAAAACTGAAAATAAGAATGGTGAAATAACGTTTACTTTATTTCATAATGCTCTATTTATATATTTAATTTATTTCATAATGCCCTATTTATATATTTAATTTATTCCATAATGCCCTATTTATATATTTAATTTGGTCACAAAAGGATTTCCATATTTTTTTATTCTTCTCACCGTAAACTGCAGAAAGGCCATTTTCAGCAGAAACTTTTCCTACTTCCTGTTTACTGGCCCGCCCCCATGGTTTGATGGACAGCTTACACAATAGTGAAGAACCTCCTCCTGCTTGGAAGATTCCAGGTTCTCAGTAGTTCGGTTCTCTGAAGCGGAAGTCTTCAGGTTCGACTCTGGGAGGTGCGGCACTCACAGCTGAGGGAGATACAGAGAGGCAAGGGCACTTAGAAACGAGGGAGAAAGAAAGAAGGGCTCTGATGTGCCCTCCGTCGGAGAGAAACAGTGAGGGACTTTGTGATGTTATAAACACCCAGAGAGCTTATAGAGTACTGTTCCTTACTCTCTCTCTCGCCCGCTCACTCACTCACTCACTCACTGTGCTGTCTGCAGGCTTTTAGAGTGAATAATGTAACACACAGAATAGAGCTAGGAGTCCACACACACACACACACACTCACACACACACACATTTAACAACTAGTATGCAAGTGAGATTTTGCAAAGATAATGAAAGATTTAGAAACTCGATGTGATTTATTAAAGAGAGAGAGAGATGAAGAAAGGTGACAGAGGGAAAGGAAGATATATAAACATAGAAAAAGAAGCAGATACAGAGGGAAGGACAGACAGAGAGAGAGAGAGAGAGAGAGAGAGTCAGACAAAGAGAAAGGGAGAGAATGAGAGAGATAGAAAGATAAAGGAAGACAGAGAGAGAGAAAGAGAAAGAATGGAAGAAAGAGAGAAATAATGATATGGAGAAAGAAAGAGAAATGGAGAGAGAGATATTAAGAGAGGAACAGAAAGACAGATTAATAGGTAGAAAAAGAAAGAGACAGAGAAAGATGGAGATGGAAAGAGAAAAATACAGAGATATAGACAGAGTGAAAAGGAGGGAAAGGAAATGAGAGACAAGGGGATGGAGAGAGAAAGAGATAGAAAAATACAGATGAACAGAGATAGAGGGAGAGAGTGAGAGGGTTAGAGGTAAAGAGAAAAGGGGAGAGAAAGAGAGAGAGAGAGATAAAGGGAGACAAAAACAAGAAGGGAAAGAAAGAACAAAGGAGGCAGAAAAAGAAAGACAGATAGATAGACAAATCAAGAGAGAAATGGAGGGAAAGAGAGGGTGAGAAATTAGAAGAGAAAGCAGGACAGAGGTGAAGATAGACAGATAAGAGGGAGAGAAAGAGAAAGACAGAAACAGAGAGAAAAATAAAGGAGGTAAGCTAAGATAAGAGGAGAGCGACAGACAGAGAGAGTGAGACAGGTACAGAAGTCTGTGTGAGACGCAGCGTCACTCTCACTGTTACCCTTTTAATATTCTTTTGATTAAATATTGAGCTCAGCTACCTGTACTGAGAAAGCATCAGGATAACAACACACACACACACACACATGCACACACATACACGCACACAGAGCACACACGCGCACACAAAACCTTTCTGCAACACCTCGCCGTGGTTGCGTAAATCATGTTATAAAATAGCCAGAATGCATAATAAAAAATATGTTTTATGTCAGCTGTGTGTGTGTGTGTGAAAGTGATTAGTGTGCGAATGTTTCATTAGTGTTTTATCTCTCACTTTATTCTGTATGTGGAGAGAGAACTGGAAGTTCAGTGTGAGTTTAAGAGCCTCATCTTTCTCTCTCTTTATTACCGTCATCCCTGTTCCGTGTGTGTGTGTGTGTGCGTGTGTGTGTGTGCGTGTGTATTTGTCTTTAAGGGAACAAATCCTGTTCACACACCTACACATGGGGACATAGATAGATAGATTGATAGGCAAGCAGACAGACAGACAGACAGATACAGTAGATAAATAGATAGATAGATAGATAGATAGATAGATAGATAGGCAAGCAGAGAGACAGATAAACAGTAATGTTCACACAATTACCTCATGGGGACTAAAGACGATGTGAGGACAGAGACGACAGACAGACAGATATAGTAGATAGATAGATAGATAGATAGATAGACAAATAGATAGAGAGATAGATAGATATGCTGAAAAATAAACAGACGGATAGACAGGCAGGTAGACAGATAACAGTTGCATTGAAACAGGGGACTGGAATTAAGGGCCTTGAGCCCATAAGTGATAACCTGGTGTGTGTGTGTCCCTGAGAATGACAGATTGCTAAATTCCGCTGTGCAATGTGACTTCGATTTCTGCAGCCGCAGTTGAATCTAAGTAAGGAGGGAAATTGTCAATCTGTCAAATCCAGTTGTGACCCTCACAGAACAACACACGCAAGAACAATCCCATTAGTGTGTGTGTGTGTGTGTGTGTGTGTGCGCGCGCACGAGTGTATGCACGCATGTACATTTGCAGATTAAGTCTTGATTACTTTGTGTTAATGGAGCACAGTTAATGAACTATCAGGCTGTTATAAGATGAAAAAACCCACAGTGAACACAGCTCCGGGGTGTTCATCATAAAACTCATTATATAACAGCTGGAATAAGAGACAGACAGGTAAACAGACAGATAAATGAATAGAACGTTACTTCATTAACTGAAGGGAGAGGAGGAGCCACAACATCAGGCAGGAGCTGAAGGACTTTAGGCTTCAGTATCGGCAACTGGAAGTTATCGTTGTTTTGCGCAATGGTGCATTGTCCACATGCATGAATTATTTCCACAGAATTGCAGGCGTAACCATCCCAACCATCACTAAGAAGCCTGTAATGAGCCTAGGCAAGATGTTTGAAGCACCCTGAAGGATGCAGCATTCATCAAATCCACTTGTGCTGCATTCGAGCGCTGGCTTTGATTAGTGGACTGGTCTGAATGGGTAAATTTAAGGAATTGTTGTACCCATGTGGTATTCATCCCAGAATCCTGTTGCCACTCTTGGTATATGAAGTATATGGTATATGAAGTTTACAGTTGAGGCCTTGGAGAGGAAGGTCAGTAACCACCTCAGAAGGTGGCTGGGATTGTCAAGGAGCCTGAGCAGCAGTGCACTCTACAGGTGCAACAACAAGTTGCAACTGGCACTCAAATCCTTAGAGAAGGAGTTTAAAGCGACAAGAGTTGGAGAAGTTCTGTGGTACAGGGAGTCAACCGATCTGAAGCTAAAGCTTCAGTAAATGTCCACAAGGTGGCTGGAGTGCAAGCTGCTGGCCAGTTGAGGTTGGATGCAGAGGCTTTGGGCCCTGATCTCTGTCTATAGTCTTGAGCAAGTGAGGAGGTAAAGAGCCATTCGCACTACCACGAAGCGACAGGAAGAGCCTTAAGGTGGCTGTGAGTCAAGAGAAAAGATCCATGGGGGTCAAAGTAGTTGGCTAGTCATCAGGACACAAGTTAAGGTCTAATCAGCCTTGGCCGGGTCGCCTGGAGGAGGGTGTATGAAGAAACCTCTGAAACACCCGATGATTCTAGGAACATCACTGAAGATGTGTTTAGAGTCTTCATAAGAAGTCATTTGCACAGAAGAATGATAGATAGTCAGATGTTGTGTAGCTGAAGTGTAACATTTTGGCGGCAGCCATCCTGGACAACCAGAATCACTTATTTTACTTAGTGCAATTTGGCATTGCTCCACCCCAAACCTGTTAATGAGTTGGATGTTATAAGCCTGAGTCAAGTCTCGAATTGTCCACTATGAGTCAGAGTCGAGTCCAGAGCCCCAAGCCGTGGAGGCAGAGTCGAGTCCAGAGCCCCAAGCCGTGGAGGCAGAATCGAGTCCAGAGGCCCAAGCCGTGGAGTCAGAGTCAAGTCTAGAGTCACAAGCCGTGGAGTCAGAGTCGAGTCTAGAGTCACAAGCCATGGAGTCAGAGTCGAGTCTAGAGTCACAAGCCGTGGAGTCAGAGTCGAGTCTAGAGTCACAAGCCGTGGAGTCAGAGTCGAGTTTAGAGTCACAAGCCGTGGAGTCAGAGTCGAGTCTAGAGTCACAAGCTGTGGAGTCAGAATCGAGTGCAAGTCAAGTTTTGAGTCCCAATGCATTTTTGAGTTTTAGACGAGTCAGAATACAGCTAGACGCTACTACTGTGATAGTGGAAAATGTCAGATAAGCTGTCTAGGCAAAACCTGGTATTTTATTTTTAGCTACATAATAATCAACTTGCAAACTGAAACGTGACCTATTTCAACTTGTGGTATTAGCCAGTGTCAGTGTGTTAACTTGCAGGGCCGTATCTACCATTGAGGACACTGAGGTCATGACCTCTGTATTTTTGGCGAGTGAAAAAAAAAAATATTAATAATAATATCAAAACCAGGCCATGGTTTGACGTTAAACAATGACGTTAGTGCATACAAAAGGCTCTGCGTAGCCTTCAAAGCAAATTAAGATATCATGATTGTTAAAGAGCCTACGTTCCGTGTGCCTTGGTCGGAGGGAGGCGCCGAGCTCACTCATCTAACATTAGCTTGGACACCCACTCACGGTGACAGGAGACCGCAGGAGACTCAGTGCGAGAGGAACAGGAAAGAAGTTATTAACTTATGGCTCAACAGGCAGGTTCAATTTAATTTACATAGTTAACTTGCAACATAATGTTAGTTAGCTAGAGGTGTGCTTGTATACATTTCGTCTATTCTAGTCAGTGATCAGCACTCAACATTAACTGCCGTTGTCCGGGGTAACCAGTTCTGAGGCTATGGCAACCTTTCCATTTTGAGAGGTTTGACGATCTTGGCAGCTACTTTTATATGTAAGAGAGATTAAACATTTGACCTCACGCGGGTCAGGTTAGCTACCTTTCAAGCACTTCACTAGCTAAATAAGGTTAGCGAGCAACGCATCGTCCAGTGTTCATTACATTTATTATTTGTATGCCTCGGGTGGCTCACGGCGTCTAAACGAATAGAATCATTGAAGTGTAGCATACAGAACGTCTGGGATGGACACTGGCTATGTTAAAAACTTTCCTCAATTCAGAATTTGACACAGTGTTTACTTTCCCGACTGAAGGTCTGAAGACAGAAAATGAAAAGCTTTAGGCAGTCAAAACTTTCCTTTGTTGGTAAAAAGGCATGTGGAACAAACAGAGGCCAGAGACGAGAAGAGGGAGAGTCAAGAGGAAATGGAGGAGAAAGATCAGGTACTACACAAATGAAGAGGTTTAGCCTGGGATTTAGGTTAGCCTATGATATAAATCTTATTATTTAGAACTGGATTATGGCACAATGGAGCAATATTACAATACCAATAGTATTTAAAAAAAAAAATGCTGTGCAGTTGATGCTAGAATGCACAGATTTGTATAATACAGTTCAAATAAAGTACGGGGGGGCATGACCCCAGACCCCCCTAGGTCTCATGACCTCGGTATTTTCAAAAGTCTAGATACAGCCCTGCTAACTTGTATTAGAATCGTAAGAAACCTTTCTTTTAAGCGATGTATAAAGTTAGACGTGGTGTTCATTGTGTCAGTTATTCTGAAGTCACATGTATTACAAGCAGCCAATCGCTTTTTATCTGTTTAAGTTATTTGAATCACAGGTCACTAAATAAGTCAGTCATCGGAGTCGAAATTTGGGACTCAAGTGTGACTTGAATTACGAGTGTGAGACTCGAATTATGTGTCTGAGACTCATGACCCCATCTCTAGACAGAATTGTATTGGAAAGCCTGAAGTAATGCAGATGATAATGTAGTTCTTTGATCTTGAATGTGTAAATATGGACCCTCCCTGACATTTTACTAAATTGTCTATTTAAAAATGGGATCACATCGCTTTACAAGGTCATTTAAAGCAAGTCAATGAAGATTTGGGCATGTATTTATGGCAAAGATTTGGTGAGATTACTCCATTACTTACTTAGCTACATTAGTCTCCTAACTCCAGTGCCAAACTGGTGTAAATTTGTGTAAATAAGATTTTTCGCTAAACCAACCCTTTAAGTGGATAAAGGAACACACTCCTGTACAAGCCGAAGACAGAAGCAGAGGGCATTGTTATAGTCTTTGGAGAGAATTGGCACAGCGTGTGTTTGCTGCAGTGTGTGTGTGTGTGTGTGTGTGTGCTGCAGCGAAACCTCACGCTGACCACAGGCATATGGAGGTTCAGGAATGCTGGCAGGATTAGCCATTACACAAGGCATTTCGAGCTGTGTGTGTGCGTGCGTGCGTGCGTGCGTCACATTAAGAACATAAAATAAAGCCTGCTGCAGTGTTCACCCTGATTAATACTGTGTAATGTAACTCAGTAATGAATCAGTGTGAACTGCAGTCGGAGTGTAATAATAGTTTATAAGGCTTGCACAGTGACCTGCCCGTCTGTTTCTCTGACTTACAGGCAGACAGACGTAACTTGGCAGAGAAGTGTATAATGGTTTGATGACTGGTCCATATGACTAGACGTGTGTGTGTGTGTGTGTGTGTGAGAGAGAGACAGAGAGAGTGTTGGAAGGTTACTGAACAGTGAGAGTGGACTTGCAGCTCGTTAGCACAAATGAGTTCTATGTCAGTTCGTTTGCTGGTTTCCAACAGCAACTGGGTCAAGTCCACCATTGAGGACATGCAGCTAATGGGCTAGGCAGTGTGTGCGTTTGTGTGTGTGTGTGTGTGCGTGTGTATCAGATTGGGAGGACAGATGCTCAGACTCTCCGCCCTTTGTGTTGAATATGCAAGACATCACTATGAATATTAACATGTGAAAGATGGCTTCATCATCAGACACTCAATCCAGAACTGACTGGAAGAGTGTGTGTGTGTGTGTGTGTGTGTGTTGCTGGCTGAAGGCTAAGAGTACTCGCTGTTATGCATCTTTAAGGAGGTAAACAGAACACGATTATTTTGATTATTAACCATTAATAATTCAATAATATGCAGATTAGTTATCTTAACCCTCACATGGAACTGTCTTTCACGGTACAGACCAGAGAGAGAGAGAGAGAGAGAGAGAGAGAGAGAGAGAGAGAGATGAAATAAAAGTAGGAAGGGAAAATGAAAGAGTGAGCCCTATAGAGAGGAGAGAGAGAAACTGGAAGATGGGAGGAAAAATAAGAAAGAAAAAGGGTACTATTTAAAAGAAGGGGGAAAAGGGAAACAAGGACAGGAATGAAAAAAAAAAGGTATTCCCCCCAATTTTTTTTTTAAAGATAAAAAGAAAGAGAGAGCAATTACAAAAGAAAGCAGAAATGAATGAGATTAAAACTAGAAGTTTAAAAAAGTAAAAAGAGTAAGCTGTTTAAAGAAAAAGGGAGAAAGAAAGAAAGAAAGAAAGGAAGAAAATGGAGTAAGAAAAGAAAAAGGGAGCTCTTTAAATAAAGAGAGGGAGAGCCAGAAAGAGACTGAAAAAAAGAAGTAAAAAGTAAGAGGAGGCTATTGAAAGAAACTGGAACGAGAGAAAGAGGAGGAAAGAAATTTAAAGATGGAAGTAAGAAAGGATTAAAAAAGGGAAAAAAGAAAGTACATAATGAGATAAAAGTACAAAAGAAAAGTAAAAAAGGTGCTGTTAAAAAAAAGATGAATAGAAAGACCGGAAGATGGAGTCAGAAAGATATAAGAAAGATGGAGGTTTATAAATAGAGAAGTGAGAAGAAGAGAACAGAATACAGAAGTGTGACTATTATGAGGAACTATAATGCCTCTGCTCTTCCACTCGGAGAAGGTTAATAGAAATTCATCCCTCCATCTGTCCGTCACTCAGGGAGGACGGTGTTTCTGATGGAGAGATGACCCACACGTTTAACCTGACCCAAAAAAAACACCCTTGTCTCTGAAAAATGCATGGGCCCTGATGAATAAGGGATGCAGAAACACACTTATCCAGCGGATGGAGGGATGGAAGGGTACAGAAACGACAGCTCCTGTAAAGCTGGAGAGCAACAGCACTGCACACTATAACTCCGGCTGAGTCGAAACAGAAAAGCTAAGCAGTGTAGCAGCCTGATGATTTTAAACATTCGTATCATGATAGATCGCAGCCTTTGTCTTTAAAACTGCATCAATTATCTTAGACACACTGTCGTGCAGTTTTATAAGGAAATCAGCTGGTAGGTTGTTCCAAGAATCTTGGAGAACTTGTCAC
>JAOUQW010028417.1:0-11246 GCA_028565825.1 Olivaichthys viedmensis
AACTGCAAAATGTTTATGAACCAATCAAATTCACTCGAAGTCTCGATTGTCAGTATTTACTTAACTTGTGCTTATTTCTGTATGGTGTCTCTGATTTTGCAATAGAAATGTGAAAAAATCCATTTGTGGGTTGTTGTTTTTTGCACACTATTGTCATCTTTTATATTGAATATTTGTGTTTAATAACTGGCATAAACTGAAAGGTTTCTGCAAAATCAGAGGACTTAGATCACTTTAAAGATATAATATATCACCAAGTTACCATCAGAAATAACCACTGTTAAGCTTTTTAGGTTTTAATGTAACTTAAGGTATCTTAAGTAATTTGTGTTCTTTAAACCCTGTAAACTGTAAAGCAAATGATGTGGCCTTGTTTTCTGGGTTTGCACCACCAGGCTTTCGCAGTGACATGAATGATAACTTCAAGCAATTTTCCTTTCTGAAAATTGTTCTCCAGGGAAGAACAGCTACTGATATTTTCCCTCTCACGAACGCTCCACAGTGAAATCAAACTAATTTTAGACATTCTTGTGTGACTCACCACTGCCTTTTGGGATAAAACTGAGAGCTAAGAGTCATGTTCCAAACGACTCAGCTGCACAAAACAGTGCTTGGCCGACTTTCTACAATTTAGCCGATTTGGCACAGATATGAGTATCAGCTTTACATGAGAATATAAGAGGTTTCCTAGAAACTGGTAATAAGGTTAAGAGTCTCAGGTCACTGGCTGGGAAACATGAATGATAGAAAAGATAGCAGACTCCACATTTATGAATAATGGGCGTATGTTTCATGAAATCAGCTCCTTATGTTAAATCTTTATCTTGCCTAAGGCCTTCTTCACTTGGACTGACATACACAAAGGCCACGCCTCCTACACTGAGATTCACACACAGAGGCCACGCATCCTTCATTAAGACTGACAGGCACAGAGGCCCTTGCCTTCTTTACTGAGACTGACATGCCCAGAGGCCACGCCTCCTTCAGTAGAACTGACAGAAAAAGAGGCCACACCTCCTTCAGTAGGACTAACAGAAAAAGAGGCCACGCCTTCTTCACTGAGATTGATACGCATAGAGGCCACGCCTCCTTCAGTAGAAACAACAGAAAAACAGGCCACGCCTCCTTCAGTGGGACTGACAGGTGGGACTGACAGGGACCTTTAAATTAAATTGCAGGACCCTTAAACATCAGCCATCTTTCTTTTTTCAGGACCTTCTTGTGACTTGTCCTTCACTCAGAGAGACTCGGCTGTGCGTTATCTCTCTCTGACTCTCAGTGCATGGAGCAGAGATTCTCCATTAGATGGGCTGGGAGACAGCTAATCAATGTGCCCTCCTGTCGCCCACCGCTATCTGCACAGGAAGCTTTGGCCACCAGAAGAGCTTTTTTTTCTTCTGATAGCTGATTAGCGATGTGCTGAGAAGCTCCTAGGACGTGTCAGAAACCGAATTTCTCCACTCAATGTGTCTCTTTCTACAGTCAGGAGATTCACCGCAGCATAACTACACTGCTGACTCTTATCTATCACATGCTACTCTACTTATAATTTTTAAGTAATATGTATATTAATATATATTAATATTTTTATTTTCAGTAGTTTATTCATCATTTCAACACTATTGACCCTTATCTTTCACATGGCACTTTATTTTAGTTCATAACTTATTATTTTGTCATTATTATATTCATTATTTCAACACTACTGACCCCTGTCTTTCACATACCGCTGCTTTTATTTTTCTTCGATTTTAAATGTGATTTGATTTATTATTTCAACACTACTGGCCCACAAGATACTGCCCCATTTTTTTCATCGCACTTTATTTGATATGGTTTAACATTAATTTTATTTATTTATTTTACCATTATTGACCCCAATATTTCACATATCACTAATTTTATTTAATTTTTTATATTTTATTTATTTCAACACTACTGACCCCTATGTTTTCACATACCACTAATTTTATCCTAATTTGTTTATATACTAATTAAATTGAATTATAAATAAATTATATTTCATGTTACCCATGTCTTATGTTATTTTATTAATTTTGTATTGTAAACCTGATTTGTCACATACCACAAATTTTAATTTTATATATATATATATATATTTTTTATAGATTTTCTTATATTTTATTTTCAACACAGTACTATTTATTTTATTTTATATCTGTTAATATTTGTATTGTTATTTTATTCAATATTTCATTACTGTTGACCCCGTGATTCTTAAATTATTTTAACACCACTGACTCCTATCTTTCACATGCCACTAATTTTATTTTATTCTAATTTGTTTTTATCATAATTTCATTGACTTATTAATGAATAATATTTCATTTCATTTTTTTTTTAACTTTTTAATGGTTTAATTTTTTTACTATTTTACACTACTGACCAAAATCTTTCACATGCCACAAATAAAACTTTATAGTATTACTTTTGTTTTATTTTATTACTTTATTTAATATTGCAGTTCTGTTGACCCCTTGATCTTTCACATACCATTGTTTTTCTTTTATTAAAATATATTTTTTATTTAATTTACATAGCACGTATTATATTTGATTTAATTATTATTATTATTATTTATTTATTTTTATCGTTTTGTTTTGTTATTTTAAAGAAATCATTTATTTATTGTATGTATTGTTCCTGCCCCTGGATATGGACCGATCACTGCTATCTGTCCCATCTGATAGCGCTATAACACTATCTGATTATCCTCCTCAGATCAAGCCAAGGTCAAAGTCAGATTGCTGCAGCTTGAGATGAGAGGTGAGATAACGTCGCTGTCATCTGCGCTTGTCTCTGGCATTCCCACTCGGCGGATTTACAGAAAGCAGGTATCACAGACCTCCTGTTTCACCTCCTGCTTTCTTCCTGAACACTCCCCTGATTATCTCTAACACCTGTTCCTCCAGTTTACTCATGCTGTGTCTTGTTAACCTGTGTATGTTTACAGTGTTGGGTAAATGACTGAGGAAATGTGGTCCGGCTTCTGATTATAATGACATCACTAAAAATGTAATCAGTACTGTAATGTCTCAGATGACTAAATAAGTGTAATGTAATCTGATTACTTTCCGATTACTTCTCATTTAACTGGTTTATTTGGTTTTCGATAGACTTCTGAATAATATTGTACTATTTGCTTCATCGACTCATTTTGATTTACCAAAAAAGATCCAAAGTGCTTCTTTACATGCGTTAATAAAAGTGGAATTGTTATTTTCAAGTGCGTCAGGCCATGTCACGTTAATTACTGAGGATTCCAGACAAAATAACACTCCGTTCATTGGATGCTTGTGAAAATAAAATATAACAAAACACCCCATGCCAACAGCTTCACAGTTTTTCTATTACCTCTCTTTTAATTTAAAATCTCTATTTTATTCATGTACAAGTATTATTTGTTATACCTAAGAACAAAATAAAAAGACATTTCACAAGATCACGTTAACTTCAGATAAAACCCTTCAACATCAGCAAGACACAGGGACATATCGGTTATTTAGGTTACTTGCCAAAACTTCTTATTAACAGTGACTAAATGTTCATGTCCTTATGCACATTATGGAAATTTCCTCAGCTGTCCTAACCTCAGCTATGTCTAACGGTTCTATGACCATCCTGTATGGACTGTGAGCTGCGACGACTAGATCTACTGCAAGAAAAACAACATACTTAGAATCAGAAAGGCAGTCAATATATACAGTCAATTCCAGAATTATTAGCACCCTTTAAGAGAATGGGCCAAAAATATTGTATTATTATACGCAGTGATTCAAATTTTCCACTCAAACAATTGGAGACACTATTTACATTTCCTCTAACAAGAACTTCTTAAGAACTTCTTTTTAATAACAGCATTTTCTTGGCGGCACGTTGGTGCAGCAGGTGGTGTTGGTGCCTCATAGCTCCAGGGTCCAGGGTTCGAGCCTGAGCGTAGCTAAGTTGAAGTCAGTCCATGTGGGTTTCCTTTAGGAGCACCGGTTTCCGGCCACCTCCCCAAAACATGGCGGTAGTCGAATTGGCTACTTCAAATTGCCCCTAGGTTTGAATGAGCGTGCAAATGTGTGTGATGCTCTGTGATGGACTGGTGGCCCATCCAGGCTCTATTCCTGCCTTGCTCTCAGTATTCCCGAGATAGGCTGACCAGGATAAAGCGGTTTACTGGAGATGAATAAATTCATGATTTTTTTTCCTCTTGATAACATATTCCCATAATTTTTTCAATAAATGCAAACAAATGGTCATCCTTGGACAAAAAACCCCCCAAAAAACCAAAAGCGTTACCAGTGGTAACTCAGTTACCAGAAAGTCTATTGTTGCCTTTGAGCAAATGTGAAATTACACAAATGTAAAATCCATCCATCTCTATGAAGGAAACCAAAGAGCTGACCGTTGTAGTGGGGTATTTATTTATGCAATTAGGCACACTGAGTGAATTACAAATGAATGGACTATGATTAAAAAATGTAATCAAGTAACCCATGAAAAATGATCTGTAATCTATTTCAACACACTGTTTGTCTTGTGTGTGTTTTCACTGCAATCCTTAGTCCGCTTATTTCCTCGTTTCTAGTTCCCAGTCACGATTTTAGCGTTTTCTCTTTTTGACCTGAGCCTGTTTGATTTGCACGATTATGGTTTTGCCTCTCTTTACTGTGTCTGATCCCCGCTCTGCGTTATAACCATGAATATTGGATGAGCCCTAATGAAGAGACTTGCACTTGTGTCCAAATTCCTCAGACTAGCACTCGTTACGGCATAAAGCAAAGCAAAGCAAACAATTGAATGTCAAAGCTCATTTTACTTCTATAATACGCTCCTCTGTTTTGAGCCAGTTCCCTGCATAGTGATGCTTTTATATATGCACAATTACTAAGCCACATTTTTATACTTTTTTAAATTTTTTACCAGGGTCCCTACCAGGTTTTTTCACATTCTAAACAGGATAGCCAGTTTTTCTCATTACGAATATGGATTTGTATGTTAGGTTAAAAGAAAAGTCTATAAATACTCCAAATGTAGTCCATTAGCCAAGAGGTGTTTGGTGTCTGAAATTTGCTTCTTTAGCTTTGCACTCGAGCTACGAGGCTAATGTAGCTAACAAGTAAGGGAAGCCTATATCCTCCAGTTTAGCATCATGCAAACATAAATCATCAGAAACTTGGTGACCTTAGTTTTATAAGGTTCTATCTGCCATTCAGGTCTTGCCTCAAAACAATAATAATAATAAAAAAAATTGTAAATTCCATTTTTGGCCAAACTTTCACTTTAAATCTGCATCTGAGAAGAAAAAAAAGCATAAGGGTGCCAATAATTCTGGAGTTGACTGTAGTTTTACTTTATATATTCATAATTGTCTGTAGGAATTTAAAAAGTAAAACTACAGTCAACTCCAGAATTATTGGCACCCTTAAGATTGTGTCAAAATAAACATATACAGCGTCTTCATACGTTTACGCTCAAAATATCACTCATTGCGTGTGCTATTCATTTTATATACATATTTCTGTTCATTTTCATGTAGGGTGCCAATACTTCTGGAGTTGACTGTATACTATTGCCGATGGTTTGTTGAATTCCCACGAGCCATGATGTGCCATGTAAAAAACGCACTGTAGATGAATATATATATACTCAGACTCTTTTTTTTGCGTAGGCAACCACCTTCTAATAAAATCTGCCACAAAGTGGAGTACATTAGCTGAAAAGCCATTATTATTGCTATTTTACATAATGAACTGTGCATCTCTTATGGTAATTAATGATAATACTGGCACTTGACAATGGACTGCATTAACTGACAGTAATGTAACATTTAACATATCTAATAACAAAAGGCCTCTCCATTTAAACACAAAGCACACACTCGTGCACACACTCCGACAAGGTTTGATAATAACGTCAAAGTCTGCCATCCTAATATTTTGACCTGCTAAAAGCAAGCACATTGCAACGGGTATGAAAACACAAATTATCACAAAAAAAAAAAAAAAAAATGGAAGCCATTAGAAATCACCTGTCAACAGAAATGACATTTTTACATATAAATTGAGTGTTTTACAAATGCAACACCGAAATCTACCAATCACGACCTATTCAAATTCAAATTAGCGTTACATGCATGGCAATATCAAGATAATATCAGGGTACTCTATGGCCAAAGCAATCAGTCTATGTAATAGAAACACACAGACGACAGACATAAACAGAGTTGCCAGATCCCTGGTCTGCCCCATAATTGGTCTACTTTTGACTTGTTGCCGTGCGTTGATTTTTTTTGTCTGCGTGTTGGGGGTTTGGACATTTTGCATTCATTAGAATAATTATATAAATATTTTGCAACCCAAATATGTCAACTGGAGTTTAAAAAAAATAATGCAAACAGTAAATGCATAGACAATTGCGTCTATAATGTGAGCTGTGGTTATTCTTAAAATGTAGTGAATTAAAAGGTGAAATAATTATATCACAGAAATAAGGCATTGTAACGATCGTAAATGCATATGAAATAAAATATTAGACTACTTTTACTGTATTAATGTGCTTGTTGTGCACCAGCGAATTGGTTTGCTCATTCTCGTAAGTATTCTTTATTTATGATAATACTCGACCATTTTAGGACCTTGATGAAAGAACTGTTTATGAAAAAACTGCACGGTTTTAATACTGCTTCATTAAAAATGTATCGTATGATCTTACTTTGTAAATATGATCATATATTTGGTAATGGTAGTCATGATTTTGGAGTTTACTACAAGGTTTGGGAGGGTCAGATTTTGAGTTTTGGAATTGGATTGTTCTTTTTTTTTGAATGACCATTAGGTCTGTTTTGTTATGTAGACCTGGCGACCCTTCACATAAAGGCATTCATACACATGCACTGATATCCAAGACATTGTAATGAAAACAAGTATAATCCTAACGTGTCGAGGCTTGAACCTACGACCCAGAGCCCTAGCCACTGAGCCACCGCTGTCAGCCCGTGATGGAACATAACGACAAATGTAAACACGTCGATGATACAAAGTTGTGAATTCTGTCCAAACACTGAGCCTGAAAGATACAGTACAGGTCTACAGAATACTACATAACATGATAAATAACATTTTAAACACTAGGATTATGCTGGAATGTCCCTTTAATGTTACATCATACTGGTACTGATGACAGCATAAAATGATTACAATTCCAAGGTGCGTCCCTTACAATATGCTTCAGATTTCAGAGAAAGCAGTGATTCTATATCGTTTTGATAAACTACTGAAAGCTAACAGCGATCCTCTTAGCGAGTCCGATTTCAACAGTGTTCTAGAAGTTTCCATAACCAAATAGTTGAACCTCTGCACTGCCGCTGCAGTGTTATACACCATTTAATGGTGTCCCTTTTTGAGCATGTGAAGTTGTAAGCAAATACTGTCATGCACTGAAAACCAGAGACCCATCCAGACTCCTGCATTAATTATTTACAACACCGAGGCCGCGTCTGGGCCAGATAAGTGTGTGTTTGAAACCCTACTGTGCTCTCTGGGCTGTGTAGTCGGAGCTTTAGTTATCGGCCACTTTATCTCCCCGAAAAACGCTCTTCTTTCCAAACAAGCCCAGTGCACATGAATGAACTGGGAAAAAAAGGCTGTGCGTGATCATATGTCAGACTGAAGGCAAGCGGGAGAGGCAATAAGCCGTACACAATTAAAAATTTCGCACGAGCCAATTTGTATAAAAGGTTGTAAAAAAAAAAAAAAAAATACTAATAAAGGAAACGTAAATGTTGTGTAAAACGTAAATGGTTAAATTGAAGCTTTGACTAGAAATTGAATTTATTCACTCAAAAAGGTAAGGCTGTCCTGTCAGGTTAGCTCATGTTAGCCAGGTAATTGGCAATAGCAGTGAAGATTATAAACATTTATGAATATCACTTAAAATCTCCTCAGAAATTCTGTCAAATTAGCTCATGTTAGCCAGCTGGCTAACAAAATATGTGAAAATACATGGCCATATTTAAATGACAATGACTCGTTCTTCCTATTTAAAGATTTCCATGTATGGACTCGCCAACATTTTAACATTTTAACCGAACACCTGTGTATATACACCACAGGTCAAAAGTATGGAAGCAAGCTAGTGATTTTCAAAAGTAAATTAAGTCAATTTGCCAGCAAAACAACATGTTTATATTGGCATATAGGTTAACCAAAGACGTTTCTCCAGAGTGTTCTACTGATGTGCAGTGCTGTACTCTTACTGTAATGTTTTAATACAGGAAAAGCCTTCATTGTCTTTACTGATAACAGTCCCTTACATTGACTAGCTTTTAAGTCTTTACAAACTCCTCATTTAGGTAATCAAGCTTTTAAGAACATCTAATTGTATGAGTCTGGTGCATGTATGTGATTAAGTTTGAAATAAAATGTTAAAAGCAAAAACAGTTGATTGGACGCTACAATTTTAGAGGCTCCTCAAGGGTTCTTATGATGGTTAAGGGTTTTAGCTTTCTAAAGATGTTCTACATTTTATCAAAGGTAAGCCTTCTGTTGTAGGGTTCTACATTTAAGGGTTCCCACAAAAAGACAAACCAAAAAAACCCTTTAAGGTGCTAGATTATACCTTCTTCTTTTTTTTTGAGTGTATGGCTTTAGACGTTTAGTCAAACCCTTTTGTTAGATGTTAAGAAACAAATCACAGACTGTTATCTTTTACAAAATAAAATATTAATGATTGTTAGCATTTCTCCCAAATGTTTGGTCTGTAGAGAGTATACCAATCTGTCCAGCATGTGTGTATTGGGTGTGTATACAATGCGTTTTCCAGTGTTTTCCCATGTTTCTGATTTCCATGTCTTCCCTGTGTCCTAGTTTCTCCTAGTTCCGGTGTATCCAGTTTTCTGGTTTCTGGTTTTGACCCCTTCTTATTTCATGGATACTGATTTACCTTGGATGACCATGTCAGCAGGT
Organism: Olivaichthys viedmensis; assembly: GCA_028565825.1. Lineage (NCBI taxonomy): Eukaryota > Metazoa > Chordata > Actinopteri > Siluriformes > Diplomystidae > Olivaichthys > Olivaichthys viedmensis. The sequence continues at coordinate 8,976 of JAOUQW010028417.1, forward strand.
GAGGATTCAAACCATCTTCTTTAGAAATGTTCAAATAAACTGACTCTGTGCTTGCCTTTGGCTCCCTGTTGTTACTTCTCCTTTGCAAAGTGTCCTTAGGTGTTACTATATGAATAAAAGTAATCATTATTTTTTTATTATTATTACTGTTGCCTGGTAACATAGAAATGTCTCGAACAGCAGGTCAAATCCTGCAAAAAGCACACTTCACAGACCCCAAAGCCGCAGGTGGTGAAAGGGGTGCCAACACTTTCTCACGATCCCAGCCACTTTCATCAAGAGAAAACTCCCTGCACTTCAGAGCTCTCGCGTGTGTTACTGCATTACTGAAAGAAATGCCCACCGTCCTTTGAAGGCATGTGTGCTTGTTTTGTTGAATCCATCTTTCACGTTGGCACATCTGATGATAGCTTACCTCTGCTCAAGTGTTCTCCTCAGGGGGACTAAGGGGAAAAAGAGAAGGAAAGAGAAAAGAAGAGAAGAGAAGATAGAGTCTGCGCTGCTACTGGAGGCAGAAATTGTTGCTCTCTGTAAGACCTCCATCATGCCGGCGCTGAACCGTGACTGACGTCGTCACGTTGCGCCGCAGTGGACAAATCCATTCCTGCAAACACAAATCTGAGCTCACACATACTCCTTACCCATAATTCCACAGTACATATCATACAACAAGAGCCAATTACCGCATGCATACTCCATATTACGGCGTATTACAGCTTTTTAGACTATGAGCAAATCTCACTTGAGGTATCATCCCTGTAGATTAATAGTGACGAGTGATGAAAATGACTACAAGCCAGACTGATGAAAATTCTCTGAACGAGAAAATTCTCTCTCATTTCCTGTCAATCTGTGGGAAATAATTATGCTGAAAAAGTTTGGGCTGAAGTCAGATGATGGCAAATCTGTCCACAAATACACTACTGCCATCTGCTGCGTGTATGTCGTAATGCAGGACAAATGAATCTCCTTACTTGTCATGGAATCAGCATTTGGGACAATATCCTGTCATGTTATGTACATATATAAGAAACTATAAACACAATTATAATATGTTACTATAAAATATTAAATCAGTAATTACAATTATCAACAATAGTGGGTCTCAAACAGTAAAGGCTCTTCAAGATCACTCGCTTTCATTCATTTAGGACACTCTTTTTAGGACACTCCAGAGACACACAATCCCATTTTTTAATTTTCATTACAATAGCGATATCAGAGTTCTGAGTACAGGCCGATACCCGATACTGATCCGACACTGAGTAACCTTCGCCGATTCTCTGCGAGCTTAAGTTGCTAAAACATCCCAGGTGTAATGGAGACGTGCTTCAAGACAATTTGTGTCCTCTGTTCAAGATGCAAGATGTTATGTGTCAGTCAGTATGTCAAATCCAATCCCATACCTATCCAGCATTACAGACTTGGTATCACATTGGGACCAATTGGTACAGCTTCACTTTTATCTAAAGCAACGTAGAAGCGAGGCAGAATCCTATCCAATCACAGAGCTGAGCAGTTAATGGTTAAGGGTCCTGCTCAAAGGACCAACTGTGGCATGTTCATGAAATGAAATGTGGGTGTATCCTGCAACAAGACGTCGAAAGACAAAATCAACAGAAAAATAGTTTGTAAAAATACATTTTGCCTTGATTCTTTCTCAGTCTCCAGCCCTGATTTAAAGTGTATGACATCTGTTAGAACAGATATGTCAGGATGTAAAGATGGTGGTACGAAAGGGTACCAAAGTGGTTGGAGGAAGTTATAAAGGCGAAGGGTGGGCATACAGGTTATTAGTAAATATATTTATACCACATTCATAAAGGGAGATGCAAACTTTTGAACCGATATCATTTAGATTTTTTTCACTATTTGATGACATCTGTGAAACCCAGCACACTAAATGTTTTGTTGGTATAAATTGAATGTCTTTGTATTCGTTATCTTGTTCAAGGGGTATGCAAACTTTTGCACTCAACGGTATAATTCTTGAAATTAAACTGTATAAGTGCTAAAAGTATACAACATTCTCTCTATACTGAAAGCCTGATGTTTTTGCCTCGGGTTAATTTCTTGTCTACACACACATTTAGGAATCCTGTCCTCACAGGTGACCTATGACAAATCTCTCATACAGAACCGATCAACAACCTGCCATTTAATATCGTTCTATTGTCCTGTCTGTTTAGCGTGCATTGCCCTGTGTATTTATTGTCCTGTGTATTTATTGTTCTGTGTATTTATTGCCCTGTGTATTTATTGTTCTGTGTA
>JAOUQW010028419.1:0-11240 GCA_028565825.1 Olivaichthys viedmensis
AAGAGGCGTGAGCAGGAAGCATTTTAAAATCAGGAAAATGCTCTTTATTTGGCAAACACACTCTTACAGCACAACACATAGCTTGGTGGTAAAGTTCAGTGGGGGTAAGCAGGGTTATCAAAGCCCACTGGACGTCCGCCGATAGTGGACAGATATTTACATTTTACAATTACATTTACTTATTTTACTGAGTTCACACTCATTCCAACAGAACAGGGAATTCTTCCAAATAACAGGCAGCCGCGGGGGCTCATGGTTATGCAAATGCACACCGCGCAGGCGCACGACGCTACAATATGTAAAAGTCGGCGGATATTGTCAGAGGCAGGCCTCCAGACGCCGTGCTATGACTTTTGCATACAACTTAACATCTGCTCCAATCAGAGAGAGTGGACGGTAGCTAAAACAATACATTGGGTCCTTGTCTTTCTTTAAGAGGAGAGAAATAACAGCTATGTTGATATCTGGATGAAAAGAACCTTGCTTGATTGAAAAATGTATCATATCTAATATCAGGGGACCTAGCTTTGACCAAAAGGCTGTGTAGAGCCAGGGCAGGGCAGAACGGACAATTGCCCGGAGCGCCAGATCACTCGTGGCACCAGTTTACAAATCAGTAGGATGACACCCTATTGGCCGTTGCCTAATCTAGCTAGCTAGCTATGTTAGATAGACTCTGATAAACTAACAACGTTAAGATGAAACGTTTAAAATTGAGTGGTGCTTAAAATAGAGCAAAAAATGTTACCAAAATTTTGGTGTTTTTTGAGCAGCGGTCAGACGCACGTGTGGCAGAGGCTGCTGTGGAACAGAATAGTGATGCTGATTACAAGCAGGGTAGGACAGCACAAACGGTTGGAATACCGCCAAAGCTAACTGATGTTCTCCAAAAACCAATAGACAATGACACAGGGCCTTCAGAATGGACTGGCCGAAATTGCTATCGAGAATGACATCTTTCGAAAACTGGACTACTCCAAGATCATTGAGGACTTTGCCCCGGCGAAAGAGAGAAGAGTTCAGTTCTAGGGTGAGTAATTTTTATATACTTGGTTAACTGGTTATCTTGGGCTGCAGCTTAGCTTGTGGGCTACTTAAACTTTTGGGATTTGCATGTGTGCTTGTGCTATGATGTTTTGGTAATCTACTGGAGGGAGGCATGTATAGTTTTGTCCTGTGTACAGCTCTCCAGGAATTCCTATCTAAGCCAGGAGATTTCCCTTTGTTAATACTGCTGAATGCATTTTTGAGCTTTTCATTTGTTATTGGTTCTCCTAAAGTTTCAGCTTCTGAATTAGTTAAGCTTGGCAGATTAAGTGGTTAAAAAATTGAAAGGTAGGCAGTGTTTCCACACTCAGATTCAGAAGTGTATAGTTCAGAGTAGAAAGAGTGAAATGTTTTTTTTTTTGTTTTTTTTTATGCATTTTATCTATAAGAATTTCACCAGATGGGGATTTCTTGGCTGGAATGTTGGCAAACTTTTTAGTGTTACCCAGCCTTAGGGAAAGTAAGTGTCTTGGTCTGCTCCCATGAAAATAGTAGATTTGAGAGAGGCATATGAAATTGAATTATTCCTAATGAAGCCCTTAACTGCATTCCAGAGTATTCGTTGGTCATCGACCGAACCTCGATTAATCTTAATGAAATCAATTCATCTTTAGGCTGAGTCCAAAAGCCTTTGTAGTTTAGGATTAAAGCGCCAGCGAGGGGGCCGTGGTGTCCGAGCAGCTACAGAGATTTTCAGAAGTTAGTGCTGTGGTCAGATAGGGACATGGGTCATATCTGCTGTACGTACAGTTGAAGAGAGAGTGCTGGAAATAAACACAAAGTCAATACGGGAGTAGGATTTATGTCTTGAATAGTAAAATGTATAGGTTTTTGATGATGGGTTTAAAAGACGTCATAGATCTAGCAGTGAAGAAGATGAGATACATTGGCTTAGTTCATCAGTAGAGTGCCTGAGAATAAGATTTAATCTCCCCAGACCTATCTATCACAACCTCAGAGTCTGACCTATTAAAAAGAAGCTGAGAGAGCATGGAAGAAATTGGGCTCGCTAGGGGAGAGAGCATAAACGGAGAGAAAAGCTATTTTCCTATTTTCAACCATAGTCTTGATGTGAGCTATTCTGCCATCAGCATCACTAAATTGGTCCAGTATGGAGCTGTATAGATTCTTTCGTGCTAATATCAATACTCCTTTGAATTTACTGTCCCCGACAGCATAAAACACAACTTCATAGAATTTGTGACTGCACCTGTAGACATCTTCCTTTCTTAAATGAGATTCTTGTATCAAAGGTATATCGATCTACCTCCTTTGCATTAAGTCTAATACACTTAACACAGAAGAAAGCATAAAACGGATCTGTTCAAGCATGTTGCTATTTAGCTGGGAAGCTACCTCGTCACTGTGTGGCAAACATGAATCATACATTGATCAATTGTCAAATGAATCTTCTTCAAAATCAACTAAGTGATTCACACCTTAAATACGTGTTTAGGTCTTCTGATGAATCATGCTGACATCATTAGAGGAAAAACAAAGATTGGATTGAGAGGATCCCTCCTCATGCACATGCAATTGAAATGGAAGGTGAGAGTCTGGCAGGCCTAGTGCTGGTGACGTGGTAAGTGAGTGATTGGATGGACTACTAGTCTCTACCAGTACGCCTTGGTCTAACAGGGACTGAATAACTCCCTTAATGCCCTCTACAGCCATAGGAGGCAATTGATATTGACGTCTGCATGGCAATGCTGCATTCTTTTTCAATTTGACCTAGTGAGCAGGTTTGGAGAAGACAAAACCTACATGATTTTTATGTTTAGCCCATAATTCAGCAGACAAGTCTAATTCAGGACTATTAACAGTTTGAGGTGCTGGTGAACTTTATAAGAGTGTACCCATTCCACTAATGAGTCTCCAAAGGCTTCAGATTTTTTAAACCTTTCTACCATGGGGCCCAAATCTTTGGGCTTGTGTTTAGGTGCTGGAGACACATGTGTAATAGCATCAGGTATTTTATATACAGCTAGTTGCAATTATCGACTTTATATTACAAACATCCTCCCATTTTAGTTTTAACACGGCTTCAGAAGAATGTAAGTCTGCTGAGCTGGTCCTTGACGCTAGACGCCTAGAATCTCTGATGGTTGGAAACCATACAACGATTACACAACGATACAACTTCACCTTTTCCTTACTTACTCTCACCTTTGTTTTTATGGTACTCTTATGGTACTGTTAAGCATTTTCTCATATAGCCTACTCATAATCCCAGTCTGGATCTCCTTCACCTCCTTCAATTAAATCTCCCAGCCTGCTTATTTGCCCTTCAAAAGACCACTGCCTTGGCCAACCCTCTTTCGCAATATTATCGCAAAATGGAATTCCATAACAAAATCCTTTCTCCTCTCCTATAATGTAGGCTGGACTCCTTGGAGAGTATTCATCTTTTTTTGAAGATGAATTCAAAACTCTGTTCAACTCACTCAAAATGTTTAACTGTGGTTTCAAAATTAAATAAATCCATCAATGAATACAATCAGTGCCACCTAAATGAAATGACACTTTATTATTGCTTAAACCAAGACTGCCAAAATGCTAAAGAATAGTGTCAATATGCCAGGGTACCTTTGTACCGTAAAGTCAAATTTTCTCTGTAGCCAACCTATTACAGTAGCATCTAATGCCACACCAACACCAATTTCAACAAAAGGATTTTATTAACAATTTTGTCTTGTACTTTTGTAAGTATGTACTTTTACAGTAATGTGAAACAGAAAATACAGTCAATACAACAATATTATGTAAATTAGGAACTAACAGAACTAAACAGGACCTAAATGGACATTAAATTAAATAGGAACTAAATTGTAAATTCCCTCCACCTCCTTACTCCCCAGATATTCTCTCCTGTCTGTCTGGCCACAGCATTTCGTCAACCTCACACCTGATACTTTGCCTTGTGATACAAAGTGGGAATTTCTCTTTTTTTTTAGCATGGCACATCCATCCCCTACATGTCTCTGCCTCGATGTCCTCGCAAGCAGCATCCATTGCAGCCAGCAAAGACATGCGGTCATGAGGCTGATGATGATGAACCCTCCACCTCCATGCTGATGAGGTTTGTGTGGTACAAATGTAGTATTTGGAAGAATGTGCTTCAACATTTGAATTATGTATGAAAGCAATGAGAAATGCATATACACATGTGAACACATGAGCTATTGATGTGGAGTATTTCACACAATCATTTTAATTTGAGGAGTGTGCTTAAGCAATTGAGAAAAATCAACATCGGCATAACATATTACATTAATTTGGTCCTTCACACCCTTATTTCCACAGTTTTGAGTTTATTAAGGCCAATAGCAGCAAACTCATCCTCTTACCTCAAACATTTTTTTAAATGGAATGCTTCGTTGTTTCCCATGGTTCAGTGTAATAAAAATCCTGAAAATTCTATATAACACTGCATTTTGATTCATCTGTGTTCTTCTACGGAATATTTTACTCTTAGCATTATTTTTAGCATGTGCAAAGAGTTAACAATCTGAATGGAGATAAAACTTACGTAAACTCAATAGTTCCTGTCCTTAATTGATACATTCCTCATGGAAGTTGCTTTGGAAAATGAAATACCGTAATACCTTCAGTAATGTAAAAAAAATATTGTGATATATTTTGGTCATATCGCCCAGCCTTAGGCCTATCTGAAATAAAGTGGATGTTCTGGGCATCTGGATGTTCTTTCCGCAGCCTCTTCAGTACTTGGTTAAGATGAGCCCATGTGACTGTAGCATCATGCTGAAGACATGATGAAAGCGATGCACAGGACTCCACTCTGCCCCCACTGAGAGAGATCACTCCAGTATGTAGGGTTACCTGCTGGTTGCCATCTCCAAAGTGGATTTCTTTTATCTCCCTGGTGTATTTACGGCTGTAGTGGTTTATGTTGATTCTAGTGAAAAATATAATTTTCTGAAGGGTCTCTCTGAGTATCCTAAGCCTCTCAAACCGGTGCTTGATATTATATATGTGAGTAGAGAAGTGTGAGAGATGCTCTTGTGTGGGGTGTACCAGCTTTTCAATTGAGGTATATATTTTTTTTTCTCAAGATGGACATTCTTGACTTCCTTCTCTTCGGTGGAGCCACCTTTGCATTTTTTCATCAGTGGCACCGTTTTCACTACCCACTCTTCCCAGACAACAATGTTTCCTTTGGTAGAGAGGTCAAGGGCCGTGGGAAACCTCTTCTACTTGAAATCTAAGCATCTCCTATACAAGCACGACATGTTGTTTGCATTATACAGACAATGCTCAACAATCTCACTTGTAGATGATGTATCCACAACACCAAGCTGGTGTAGCTTCTTGATCTTCAAGACACAAGTCTTTCAGGCACATGTTTGTCTATCCTTGATTTTTGGCTTGATAATCCAAAAGGGCCTAAGCTTAAAGAACTGAGCCTTGGACAGTTTGCGCCTTGGGTTCTCAGCTAAAGAGCTTACAGTATGTGTAGATTTACTATAGTGTTTGTTAAGGCTCTTTTCCTGAATATCTACCTCTTTTTCAGAATTTCTCCAGCTTTTCCATTTATCACAGTGGAGATTTTCAAGTCTTTTCAATCTTCTTTTATGGTTCATAATTTCTTTTGTCCTTTTCTGAAGCTTCTCTTCTGTGTGTCTCAACTTGCACCTCAATTTTCAGATAGTTTTCCTTCTGTTTCTATCTCAGGGTTGTTCTTTTGGGGTTGATGCCTTTACTGGACCTGGAAAGGGTTAAACTGCCTCCTTTCTTTTAGGCGTCATGGTGATGGCAGACACTTTTGCCTGTGGAAGCAATACTTTGTCTCTAGTTGAAAGCTCTGAAAGCCATAATTTGCTTCATGAGCATGTTGAGGTGCATCATCTTCGCTCACTGACAGTGTCATGTGAAATACAACTTGTAGCTGTTTCTTTTTTCTGTAATACTTTGCTGAATTTTCCCGCCGTTGTCTTTTCTTCTTTTCGGTTTGCGTCTTTGCCAGATCTTGAGTTTTCTTGATTTTACCATTTTGTGTTTGGTTTTGGTACCTGGATATTGAAAATGTGCATGACATGAAATGAATCTGTCTCAACTAATGGTAAACATTTCTTATTGATATAAATTAACACCCTGCAATGGCTTACTAACTCACTATATATGCGTGCGTGCAAGGAGGGAGAAAGGGAGAGAGAGAGAGCGAGGGAGAGAGAGAGAGAGAGAGCGAGGGAGAGGAGAGAGAATGAATACAATGCACTGGTGGCTACATATGTGTGAAGGAGGACAGAAAGACACAAATGGGAGTTATGAGCTTAGCAATTGAGGTGTGTTTTTTGACACTTGTAATCTGTCTGACTCCTTCCTTCTGTACTCCTCCAGTAATTCTGGATTGCTGTAAATTTTATCTCTGAATTTAGACAACCTAGCCTTTGCTGCAGCTTTCTTTTTTCCCCTAGCTGTCTGCAATGAAATAGAATATTGAGAAAATACCTGTTGAGGTTTGTCATGGTTGTGAGCAGAGAAATTGGCAAACTTCCTCCTGGAGACAGCAATAGTCTGGTTTCTCCATTGAAAAATAACCTTTGCCGGATATATGAGAAAGTTCTGTATGCATGCCTCTCATTTCTTTCCTGACTGAAGTGAATGAGTTACTTTTCTTCACAGTCGCTGGGGAGAAATAAAGGGAAATTTCTCGTCTATTAGAATAGGGCCATGTTTTCTAGCTTTGAGAAGAATGTGGTCTCTGTCGCCGTAGCGTAGCACCTTGAAGATGAAGACACAAGGTTTGTTCCGGTCTGAAGATGCTCTTTTGTAGATGCGATGTGCTCATTCATATTCAATCTCTTTGCCTGCTAGTGCAGGAAGCCACATCAGTAGCGATTGCTTGATGAAGCCGACTGGATCATCTTTCTCCATTCCTTCAGGTAGGCCCACTAGTCGGATATTGTTGCGTCTGCTACGATTCTGCAAATCGACAACTAGCTGATTGAGCGAATCCCATCGACATCCTTGTTTAGTGAGAACTTTCTTCTGTTGTCTCTGTTCACCTGTCAGTAGGTCGATCTTCGAGCACATTGTCCGAATCGTGGACCGATGCAAAGAGAACTCACTTCTCATTGCTGCTCATTCGGTCCTCAGGACTTTTTTTAGCCTAGCTACAGTGTCCGCCATGTTCGGTTGTTCTGAAATAACGTTTGACTTTGATATTTTACTTTGTTGGAGAAGACAATGCTGTCAGACTCGGTTGTTTACGGACAGTTGCCATACTGACACATTAAGTTTCAGATAAAATTCACCAAAAGTGTTCCCGGATGAGGATAAACTCATGAGAAAAAGGGCTGCGTTAATCTGTGTATCCTAATGAAAATGAAAACAAATTTGGATCATTTAGGGAATCAAGTTAGACCTTGTGTGATTTATATATAACACTGGTATCAAAAACAGTATTCTGGTGATTCATTAGGGAAAACTTGTTATTGTATGTTATTTCATTCAAGCCAGTTAAACATAACGATATATAGAGACTCTGGCTCGCACATGCAAATGCCTCCTGTCGAATGTTCTTGTCCTGACCTAAAACTGTCTATCGGGAGTAATTGAGTATGGGATTACGATAGTGATGCCCAACTGTTTGTCCACTAAACATGTCAGATGTCTGCTTGTAGGTTAAGACCTTGGTTGGGATTTATATACAACAGATGGTCTTTGCATTCCTGAAGAGCAAAAGCTAATAATTCCCAAGCTGAGCATCACCTTGACCACATGATACTTAAGAGAAGATATCGACAGGAAGAAGACAGAGCATGCCAATGAGACACATGCTCATTCCATTATATAATAGCCTTATTTATATAGTTTAAAAAAAACATGTTTATAATGTGCAAATAAAATACAAAGAGAAAATTAACTAATTAATACAATTTTGTGATATTCTTATTACAAAAAAGGCTTCTAGTGTCTAGATCACATCTAGTGTGATCACATTACATAGTAGGCCTACATATAAAAGTATACATACTATTTTAATCAGGAAAACGAGATTATAATGATATATAACACAGTATTGTTATTTAAATTCATATTACTCCATCTTTCCAAACTCTCTTAAAGTGACCAAAAATTGTCAAAATATAATTTATCTTAAATGAATGCACTTTTTTTTTTTTTAAACCATTATTTAATACAAGATAGAGAAATACTTGGTAAAGAGAAAAGCAGGTAAAGGACTTTAGAATGTTGGTGCAATAACATTTCTGTCACGCGTTAAAATTTAACTCCAATTTTTCAATGACGTGTCTTAAATAAATGCTGCTGCAGTGACAGTTTTCTGACTTTGACCAATCTGCTCACTCAAATTCATTTCCCCAAAAGGATATAATTAATAAATGTTTTTGTTGAAATTGTTTAATAAAGTTAAGGGTGACTTTAAAAACTTGAATCCATATCGATTACACATGAGTGTGTAGTGGGTTGGCTCCAGTCAGTGCATGAATTGAGTTTTGAGAGTCTTGCCTATGAAGACAGTAAGAAGGGAAATGGTACCTGCTTCACTCGCACCCTCTGAGGAGACTTCTATTAAGATCTACTGTGTTACTGTGGCTTTATGTTTTAAAAGCAGGTAAAGCACAGTAGCCACTTTAGAGGACAGTTGATTATGGATGATTAAAGTTTGTATGCTGAAACTAGGAGCTGAACTGCTGAAAATAAGTGAGTAACTCATTGAGTGTGTGCATTCTGTGTGATTAAATCATCTGTCAAGAATGGAAGGATTTCAGGTGTTTTCACACTTTCAGCATTCCAAGTAGTCTCAAATCGATTACTCAGCCTTTTTTGTGCATATGTGAACACAACATATGAACTCAGACCTCTCTAAAACGGCCCACAAACGAACCGTACACTGGACGTGGTCTGAGTACGGTTCGCTTGTGGTTCATTTTGTGGGCCACTTGATTTGTGTTATGTGAAAACAAAGCGGTCCCAGTCCTCTTCACGTTTATCTTTATGGCTAAAGAATTTGAGGCATACGTACTCACACATACTGTAGCTGCAGTTTTCTGTCACCTTGCAGATAAAAAACAAGTAAGGTAGGCTAATAGGCATTGTGGCACGAGCAATTATGCTATTGAGCTTACGTTGCTCTGCAGTGATTATGATGATGATGATGATGTCAGTGACAGGAACAATATGTACTTTGTAGATACAAACTGCTCATATGAGAGCTAAAGCGTCACTAGTAGGCCTATGGCATGAAGCAGGAGTTGGTTTTGATGGTTCTGCAACAAAATTCCTCTCCTCGTTGCTTTCGTTTTCCAGACGCTTCTGGTATTTCACTTTAATTCGGTTTTTGCGCTCTCTATTTTTCATCCACATCCAAATGATAGCAACATGTAAAGTAACCATTTTTAATCACACTACTCATAACTGTGTTACACAGTCTGAGGGGTCTGAGTTCTAAAGAAGAGGAACGGAGTCCCCTTTTAAGTCCACTTATATTGTGAACACCAAAAGCACTGAGGGTCATTTGCAGCTAGTTCCCGTTCAGGTCCACTTTAACAGCACTGTGTATGGTTCATTTAAAAATATATGTGAAAACAGTGTCCACATGTGACCGTACCAGTTTTAGACAACCTGTGACATTACAATGGCATACTTTGAGTAGATTGTCGACTGCATCAATATCTAAGAAAGGTGTTTGGCGCCATGATGCTAATTGCCTAATTGCATTTATGTTATTCATCTGAATAGATGGAAGGACTGAAATGAATACAAACACAACAGGAGTAATCACACACATAGGAGTGATTAGATTTCATAATATAGACACTTCCGATTGCAGGAAATGTCCCTTCCTCTTGCTGTGTGATTCTTCAAGGAGACTCTGAAAGAGCAGAAAGAAGGAAAGCAAACTTATAATACAGATTACCCTTTGGAGTTTCTTTTCCTTTCCTTATCTTTGTGTGTGCGTGTGCGAGTGTGTTTCCATGTGTGTTATTAATTATAGGGGTATCTTTCTTCTTCGTCAAGCCCAGCCTCCCCCAACCAGTGCACCATGCTATTATCCTCATCATCCCATCTTGCGTAAAGGCCAGTGAGTACCTTACATAACTACAGCTCCTCACCCTGTCTCTAAGCCTTGAAAAAAACAAAAACAAGACAATCCATGGTCTGCCTGTGTCTGTGAGTGCATGCTCGCCTTTGTTGGTTGCTGTTATCTGAACAAACATACACCCTCCAATTGATGATAAGTTTGAAGAAAAAAGGGAAGTTCAGCACATCAACACATAAGTGTAAGTGTCAAAAAGTGCATCGTTTAATTTAATTTTGTCATTTAATCTCAAAACCAGCAGGTAAGTTTTCTTTATCATCTGGTAGATTAAAACACATTAAAACAGTATTCCTCTAATCATATCAATGGCCACCATATGTGGCAGATTTCCTGGGTTTCAGTGAGAGTGTGGAAGACAGAACATTGGGTGGAATGTTCCTACTTTAAAAGTACAAAACATCTGGCATTGCATTAGCTGTTGTGACGGATTGTAACTCTTCTAAATAAAATAAAGATGGGTGAATTTCAAAGTCACTGTTGGCACAGGTAAAAAGCATATTTTTTAGTCTTCACCTTGTTAGTGCAGCGAATCTTGTTAGTCCTGCAAATTAAAACAGTGGTAAAAAAAAAAAATCTGGTTATGGTATTTAAGCAGAAACCCGATGGACAAAAATATATTTAATTATTTCCACTAGTATTATGAGGTTCTATCTGGCACTTTGGTTAAGAATTAGTTCAGCACGTAATCCTAATATTTGAAACATACTTCATTCTCATTTTGTGTTATTTGGGGTTCATTATTTAAGTTCTATCTCCAAAATCAGCAAATTAATCATAATCCTTAATGAACAGGAGACAGAGGTGGCTGTGGATGATCTGAGCCCACCTTCTAGTTAAATGTGGTGAAGAGAGGCAGGCTTTTCTTGAAGCAGTATACTATGTTATGGTTATGACACACAGGAGAAGGAAAAAACATGTAATTGTGCTATATTTAGGCCTACTGGATGACTGAAGTACAAAACAGGATTATTATAGTATATATGGGGCAGTGGTGGCTCAGTGGTTAGGGCACTGGGCTACTGATCAGAAGATCGAGGGTTCAAACCTCAGCTCCGCCAAGCTGCCACTGTTGGGCCCTTGAGCAAGGCCCTTAACCCTCCCTGCTCCA
>JAOUQW010028420.1:0-11238 GCA_028565825.1 Olivaichthys viedmensis
TGAAACGTGGAGAAGGTGAAAGGGGTGTGCAGACTTTCCGGCTTGACTGTATATATATATATATATATATATATATACTGCATATATTTATTTATATTATTTTATCATTAACTTTAATGTTTCAAATTCATTTTCTTTATTTACCCATTCCCGTCACTGATATTTAGCTAGATGTTACTTTTCTTAGACTAATGGGGTCCACATAAAAATCAGCCATCTTCCACTCATCTTCACACAGAAATAATTCACACAGTTGGGCCAAATCCCAAAAAGCTTCCTATTCACTATATATCCTTCCTATAGGGTGTAGAACAATGGCTTTAACAATGGCTATAACACAGAAATCGAGTAGGTCTAATGAGTGCCTGATTAACTATTTAACTATTTACATGTGAAATCACTTTTGCGTTTGTTATATTCAATTTACAAAACAGACAAATAATTTTTTTTAAATATGTGAAAATAAAAAATGACAAATGACGTGCATTTATTCAGACCCCTTTTCCTACATCAAGCGACACAAGGGTCATTTGGCCAATTTGGAATCACTTGTTTTAATAGACTTTTGTTAGCCGACTAAAAGTAGAACATGGGATCTTAAACCTTCAACTGTGGATTTTTTGCATTTGAAAAAACTTTGGGAAAGGTTGAATGGCATTTAAACTGTGAAATTCATTCTGACAGCCATAGCCAATTTAACATAATGATTTATAATCACAATAATTTTGCCTAACATTTTAGCATGTTTTGTGATATTACTATACTGAACAGAAATCTACTACGTTTACCTGTACCAGCCTCTTTCTGCAGGAAGTCTCCCTTCAGTGTCATTGTACATCAAAACTCCTAGCATGCTGTACATGTGAAATGTGTTTACTTACAACTGCTTGCTGCTAACTTCTAGGCTTGAATTAAAAAAAAAACACTAGGCTTTTTTTTTTTTTTTTGCAGGATTACTTCTTACATTAAAGAGTGGAAAGGCTGTCTAAAAATGCTGCCTCTCGAATCAAATGCATAATGACAAGTGTCCATGATAACAATATAGTGTATTTTAAATATCATATCAAATATAATACATCATATAACCAATTATCAGCACATCCCTAGCCTGAAGCCTGTATATTTAAGGACATTAGCATCTGAGGTGGCTCGTTCTTCCCCCGCCCTTCCTTGCTCACCCACTCTCTTTCTCTCCTCCACCGTCAGTTCAACACACACACACACACACACACACACACACACACCTTTCCAGTAAACATGCATAAACACTTACCTGCACCAGAAATATAATAAGGAAGTAAAAATTGGCGATTCTTCTGAACTGCTCAAACAGGTTCTTTGGCAGAAAGTTCCATATTGTGTACTGCGGACAAAACAGATCACGCAATCAACATGATATGGAGAAACAAATAATATTGTCCTGCCCAGATATAGCTACAATCCTTCGGAGTTGCTGCTATGTCTTTTTTTTTTTTTTTTAAAGCAGCTTTTCAAAGCTAAGAAGGAAGAATGCAGCATTGTGGGTGTAAATCTACTGGCTTGACAAAAAGCTAAAGGAAGGACCCAAATGCATTTAATATTTTACTGCAAGCAAGCATAGATGTCTTTAGTGAGTTTAGGGCCGACTTGTGGGTGCTGCAGGTGTTTCGTTGATTTGCATAAGCGACTTATTTCTCTCTTCCTCTCTGTCTGTCTAAGGTGGACCTTGAAGTAGGGGAAAAGCCACGCTATCAAACCCTGAACCGAACGGGCAGGCAACGCATTGTTCACGCAGCACACAACACACTGAGCGAACACTGCGCCTGGTCGAAGATGAAAAGAGTGGCTTACAATACTGGAGGCCTATGTATAGGGACTGTAGAGACCACTAAAATGCGTGGCGTCATAAGAGCACAGGATAGGAATGAGAAGGGTTCAAGGCAAGGAGTTCCAGCATGGACAGAACAATGAAATGTGGATGGAGAAAAAGAAAAGCCATAGAAGGCAGGCCTTGAGTAAAGAAAGGAGGAAAGGAGCGAGGGATGGTATGCGATGTGTCTGGCGTTCATCATCTCTCTTCTTTCTCTCTGCATTTTTTTTTTCCTGCATACCATCCCTCGCTCCTTTCCTCAGTAAACACCACAGCACGGGTAATTAAATCATTTATTATTTTTTTCCATCTCTCTCCCTCACTGGCATATCTCACACAGCATGCCACTGTCAGCTGAGGGAGATGTCGGAAGTCCCAACAGATTCAGGGGACAGATTGAATCACCCTCTCTGCTCAACCAGTAATTGCGAGCACACCTGACACACAAAGAACCGGGAGAAGACAGGCTTATGGGAGGAAGGGTGGCGCTAGAGAAAAGGGTGGAAAGTGAAGATTTATTCACACCATGGCATTTCAGGGCTAGGGGCGTGAGGTGAGAGCAGTGATGGAAAGATTTGAGAGAATGTGAAAGACAGGGTGGGTGAGGGTGTGGAGCAGGCGTACGGGACCGTCTCTTCACCAAGAAACAGGTGGTCAAACGCCAGGGTTCCTGGGGAACGTCTCTCTCCCTTTATGTCTTTTCTCTCCCATGTGTAAACTCGCAGTGACTGCGTTGCTATGGTAGTAAACAACACTTGATAATTATACGATGGCCATAAACAGGCAGAGCTTGTAAGGAAAAAAACAAAACAAGCTAAACCCTTTTTGTTATCTTAAAGCCTAAAGCTTAAAAGCAAAACCTTCACAAACCTGATCACACCACACCAGCTAAACTGGTATCGATTTCCCTTTGTGAAATACAGTAATGCAATATTATTTTAAAAATGACATACCTTGGAAGACACTATCCTGTTGTCACAGAATTTAGAAGGGATGAAGGCCTCGGTGGGCGGACATGGCCGATGTCCTACGTAAATGGTTCTGCTGTCCACTCTTCTCTCATCCCCACCAAACTACAGAGAGGAAGAGAGAGAGAGAGAGAGAGAGACAGAGAGAGAGGGGGAGACAGAGAGACAGACAGAGAGAGAGAGACAAAGAGAGACAGAGAGAGAGACAGAGAGAGAGACAGAGAAAGAGACAGAGAGGGAGACAGAGAGGGAGACAGAGAGGGAGACAGAGAGGGAGACAGAGAGGGGAGACAGAGAGGGGAGACAGAGAGGGGAGACAGAGAGAGAGAGAGAGGGGAGACAGAGAGAGAGAGACAGACAGAGAGACAGAGAGAGAGACAGAGAGAGAGACAGAGAGAGAGAGAGAGACAGAGAGAGAGAGAGAGAGAGAGAGACAGACAGAGACAGAGAGAGATCAATTAAAGTGCACTCAACTTAACAATGCCAGTGTGGCCTGTTGAGACGAAGCATTTAAACTTGTCAGGTCTGCTCCGTGTCAAGCTTAAGCCGCTGAAGTAAATTCTGGACAGATTTAGAAACACTGTGCGTTAAATACCATGTAAGGGCTCATTGTGAGGCCTACGGTCCCAAGATGAACTCTCGGAATCGAGCCATATCATTGTCATAACATGTGTCCAATATCACTTAAACAACCATGATCGGGAGCAAAGCTTTTTGTGAGGCTTTACTTGTTTAATTACATCAGATGTCTACATATAATTCTTTCGTTATCTAGGAGAAATCCATGAGGGGAGAGAGAGCAGAGCCAACAAACTCCTGTCTGTGCATTTTGTAGGGTTACTCTTAAAAGGTGGTGTCGGCTATTTTCAAGTCAGAACACTTTTTGTAAGTTTCTATCACATTTTGACAGCCGTCAATAAAATATCTGCCCAGAGGAAAAACTCCAGTCTCTGTATCTGCACCAAGAGCTGGAATGCAAAAAACTAATAATGAGGACAACCATCCAACCAATCAGGACGAGGCTTGCATGTTTGAGGGGCGTGGCTTTGGAGAGTACTATGAAGGGAGGGGCTGTATTTGTTTGGATTTTGAATTCTAGCTAGCTTCAGCTAACGTTCATCAAAATCACTAACTATACCGTTAATTAGGGTCACTGTGCAAAGCAGCCCTGTCCATGTCTTCCTAAAATAAGGAATGCTGGATAGTGAGAGCACTGAATAAGTGAGAGTCAGAGCAGTGTGTGTGTGTGTGAGAGAGAAGGAAAATCCTAGGCTTGCACAGACAATAGTGGACAAGGGGGAAGTCATTGCTCAGTAAACTTCAGTTGTCATTAGCATCAACAATTGGCTGGATTATGACTCAACACTAGTGGTGCGCAATATATGTCCTTATATAATAATATCACGATACATGATATATCATCACAGGGTGGCACAGCAGGTAGTGTTGCTGTCTCACAAGTCCAGGGTCTGGAGTTCAAACCTGCGCTCAAGTTTCATACATTCTCCGCGTGGGTGTCCTCCCACATGACAGTAGGTGGATTGGTTACGTGTGTGTGTGTTGTCCTGCAATGGACAGGCGTCCAATCAAGTATTTATTCCTGCCTTACGCCCAGTGTTCTCGGGATAGGATCCTGATCCACTGTGATAAAGCGGTTACCGATGACTGAATTTGCTAACATCTCAGAAAAGTGAATTGTGAAGTAATTTATCACAATATTTTGTTGATGATAAACCAGAGAGTGCAGAAACTACTCTACACCCACACCCACACACAGCACTTTCTCTGCAACGCCTCCATGCTCACTGAAGACAACACAGAAGCTGTCAGTGCGTGTTAGCAGGCTTTCAATCGCGCTCTCCTCTTAGCCTGACCTGCTCGGCCCATTTTGCAGCATGCTTGGAAAAAGTACAAGTGGCAGTGCTATTACTCCCAGCCTGAATTATTTAGCCAACAGAATCTGATGCACAGTATTGCACCTTTCGGTGAGGTGTGTGACCATCATCGGCTTGATGTTGTTATTGACAGAGGGGCTCACATGGCTGAACAGGCATCGAATGTTGTCACGCAGCCTGATGTCTTCCGAGACCTCTAGCAGAACACATTAGTATGCATGATCTGGTGGAGATAGCTCACACTCTCCACCACGGAGACATTTGCCTATTCATCCATGTTTATCGACTCCTGACTCGGTGGAAGCTATGGCTAATGAGTCATTTCCATCAGCACCCCTCACACACACGTACACTTCTTTTACATCGTCCGTCTTCTCTTGTCCCACAGGAGCTGCTCTGGATTCGGCGTGTTCGGTAAACATTCAACGTCAGTGCCGTTTGGATGTTCTGGCTCTCCTGTCGGGAAGAGCCCGGGATTATGTAAGGCTCGGCGAAGCGTGACTGTGCGTGCGAGTTCTCATCACACATCGGGTGTGTGCCCTCCGGCCGGATGCAGCACACTGGGCCAGGAAATAGGAGCAGGTGCCAGAGCTTAAGGGCAGAGTCCAGCTCCACCTCCAAATCCAACTTTCTGGCCAGCATGGAGGACCGAGGTCAGCCAGTTTCGATCAGCATTAATGGCAATGAGGAATGTTTGCAAGAGTACAGAATAGACTGGAGGACAATGTTTCAGTCGTCATACTGACATACCACTTTACATCTCATTAATCTTACAATTCAATGGGATTTTTTAGGGATGTAACGGTCCCATTTTTTCATCTTCATCTTGATTATTGTCCGATACCCAAAACTGACATCTTCTTAGTAACCAAGCTGAATCCGTGCAAGCGCTGTTGCCAAGTATAAACATCACAGACATAATGGCTGCTGCTTTAGGATAATTTGTGTCCTATGTTTACATGCATAATCTGTGTCATGTCAGGCACAAGTATTCACGGAATAAAATACGTCTGGATTGGAAAATATGCCAAATATAATCCGATTCAGCCCTTCAGGCCCATGCTGGCCCCAATATTTATACTCATTATCGGATCAGTGCATCCCCTAGATTCTTTTTAATTAGGAGAAAAGCATAATAGTTTAATCCTTTTTTTATTTATTTGTGCCTTCATCATCGGTTACTCACTACAACAACAACATATTTTAAATCTGCAGTTCTAGCCGTTATGCAGTAGGGCAGGTCGCCTGATAATACAGGAGTTATAAGAATTTTGATACTGGCCCAAACCTGCATAAAATGTAATGTGCTGTTGAAATCAGCCAATGATTTCATATTGAAACACTTAAAAGTATCAGCAAAAGAGAGAGGACGAGGGTAGCAATATTCATTTAGGTTGAGAGCAGATATGTTGAACAAGGTCTAATAAACACGTGGTGCTAAAAGAAGGAGGAAGGACTGCTCTTCCAGCGGGGCTTCCCTATGCAAATCAACCCACAATGCATTTTTGTTTAGCTACTCCACCTCGCTAATGTTCATCCTTTAGCACACAAGGCACAACAACAAGCTAGACCCAGTCAACTGTCAGGCTGAAACACAACACATTGATTAGAGAGAAGTTTGTGATCAGATAAGTCAGAAGAAAAGAGTCCGAGATATATTTCTCAACACCGAGGATTTAACATTTAAAAACCGTGTCCATCTGAGGTCAATGTGTTACATTTCGGTTTTAAAATGAGCTCAAACATTCTCCAGAGTGCTGAGCTGGAAGCCAGCAAGTCCATGAGCTCGTCCTTGTTTTTTTAACTCTCACTATCTGTGCAGGCCCCTATTCAGGATTCATTAACCACAAGACTGCTGTTGTAACAGCACTGCCTCAAGGTTACAGCTCTTCTAGGTAAACACACACACACACACACACACACACAGAGACGTCACTCAGAAAGGCTGCCAAACCCAGAAAACTGGGTTAAAATATCAAAGACAGTTAAAAATATATATAAATTGCAAAAACAATTGTATGTCCTACAAAGGAAGGGAAAAAAATCCCTGGGGTGGAGGGAGGCCATTAAGAATCTGTATTTAATAGCCATTGATTTTTCAACTGGTGTCAGGGTCAGATTAAAAGCCTGATTATGTTGTGATGTGATTGCAATACTCCTTTTTTATTTTTGCAATACTTTTTCTGTGTTAAAAAAGGTTCAAGAAAAAAAAAAAAGGTATACAAGCCTAGTTTTGCCAGACTTGCCACCAACTGCATAGCATTTTTCACCAACAAGCAGATAATGTCATTACAGTACAGAACTGCTAGTAGGAAGCTACAAAGTCTAATGTCATCCATGCTAAAATACATCCATGCATCCTTTCATACAAGTTAGTACAGTAATACATCAAGCAGGGACACGCACCTCCATGAAACACAACAACTTTCCATTGGATGATCTGGAATAAAAACGACATCCAGTATAAGAACAAGTCAAACAGTTATGGGGCGAGAAATTGTCTTTTTATATCCTTTGCCAAAATAACAATGCTTGTGTGTGGATATCTAACTTACCACTGATGTCTTCACTTAACCGTCAATGATGAGCTATTGTCAATACGGTTGTAGGCTATTTACGGAAAAACACGGATACAGGTTATCCCCCACCCCACCCCGTGTCAGTAAGCAATACTATACAATTCTAGTGCAAGTGGTGGGAATAATCATTGCACTGGGACTAATAATATAGCTACCAAGTAAAGGAAGCTGAGAGCAATGCAATTTGTACATAAACATTTTAATAAAATAGCAGAATGCAATATCATTTCTACATGAACGGTTTCATAAAACAGCAGGATGTATTAAAAAAAACTAATATAGTTCCAATTTGCTTCAGGTATTTATCATTCAAATCATTTCGTATGTATCTGAAATGAGAAGGCCACGCTTTCTACCCGAGTCTGATGCTTGTGCGGACTAATACTAAACTATTTGCTGAGAAAGAAAGGGATTCCGACTTTAAGATGGCGGCTACTACAGTTTTTCGCTATGCAACAAATATTTGTCTATTTCTTTGTCCCTAATGTACAACAATATGTCATACCGTGTCAGAGCCCACATAAGCAAGACAGTTTGTGGTGTGGTGATTTAGGCATACACTTTGCATGACGCTAAACTGGCAACTAGAAGCGTCCCTTACTTGTTAGCTGCATTTGCTTCGTCGATCCAGCGTACAACAAAACAGACACCAAGCACGTCTTGACTAATTGACTACATTTGAGGTTCGGAGAAAAACAGTACAAATTCCCTGTCCTGTTTCTTTAAACCATGAAACACACTTTAACACTTCGAGCTTTTTTTTTTTGCTTTTTCATGCCACTACAAGTAGGGGGGGGGGGGGCGACACACACTCCCACAAGGTTTTTGACTTGAGACTAAAAACAAATGTGCTATGCAAAAACAAAATGATGTTCTGAGTAACTCCTGTGCATGCACGTTTCAACACTGGGGAGTGCATCAGTACGACAAAAAATCTGGTCTTTTGACTGAATTATACTTGCCACATTGTCAAAAGGCACACAAAAGAGCTGAGGCTCAACATTTGGCATGATATTCGGCTGGAGATGGAATGACTACATCTCACTGGAGTCGTGCTGGACGGGAATGCATTTAGCATCTACGGGAGAGTAGAATCAATAAGGCAAACACTGTGTACTCAATTGGGACAAGATCCAATTGCTCAGCATTAGGGAGAAAACAAGCATTAGTGGATTGAGTAAACAGCAGCGTTACAATATTAGATTAGGTTTTAAAGAAATTATGTCCACATAACAAAAAAGCAGAAGTGTAATTTAGGCTGCACAGAGCAGCGTTCAATGCGTGCCAAAAGCATGACTGCAGCACCGCTACGTGAGCACCCTTTTTGATTCCCCTGGACGGCCTTTGGGATATTTTAATTGAAGCTGCATGTTAAAAATTGGCTTTTTAAGGTGGTTTGCCAACACTAACCACCACTTCCATTATAACGAAGTAACTTTGAAAAGATGCGCGTGTGCATTAACCACCCCACCGAATCAGTGCCAATGTGATTCAGAAAAAAAGTCAGGAAAAGCCGAATGACCTGCTTTAGGAGACCACTGAAGAATAAATAAATAAATAACCAAACAAATAAATACGACATGTTCTTAAACAGAATGATTGGTGAGCCATCCCACAAATAAATTGTTCATAAAATGTATGTGATCCGTTTTCTAAGCTCTCTGACTTGGGCTTTGTTTTTTCAAAAGGCCAAACATGGTGGCCCATCATCAAGAAGCTTGAAACGTTAGAAATATTAGAGTGACTTCATATCCCGGAGTCTTGCCCAAAACTGGTGCATAATCCCGTAAGGCAACACTGCTGCGGCCAAGCAAACTTCCCGATTCCATTTGATTTCAGTCCAACCCTTTCTCTGTGTCAGCCTGTGGTGAAACACAGTCCCAATACCCCCCCGCCCCACCCCCCGCTCATGTTGTCAATAATATTTCATATGGCATATTAGGCCAGACCCTCCTTATATTTGATAAATGCTGGGCTAATTGACGTGTACTCGCTTAAATCCTACACAATTACATGTCATGCCTTGAACATTTCCCTGTGCAGCAATACTACATAGAGCACTGCTCTTTTCTTAGGTGCATAAAAAAAGCACAAAATGTGAATGTGTGTCACCACCAGTCCAATGAGCCCATAGTTTGACCAAAGTGGAAGATGAGCAGGAGTTGACCAATCACTCGATTGTCTTTAGCTGTCACACCACCCACATACTCCGAGTCAATAACCTCTGCCCAGAGTAACACATCACACACAAGCCTAGAAATTCCGGCAGTAATTGTACAGGAAGGGTGGAACCGATGTGTGTTAAACAGACTTGCCGCTGTCTTTATTTTAATGGCAAAAATGTTCTATAATGTAAAACTAGCTTTGTCTTGGAAACTTGGATAAGCTGCTTCCCGAGGGAGTGGTTTCATTAGGGTCTTTTCGTGATTTGGGGCAAGATGTGGGTTTGTGTGGCAAAAGAACGTGAGAATAATAACCCCGACACGAAAGGAATATCTTGTATGTCTGCTCATTTCTGAAAGGCTTTGACTAACACAGTTATCGACTGCATTCTTGCTTACCTCTATAACACTGTCATGCCTCTTGCTTTATGTGGCGGCTTTCTCCTAAGGGCATCGTTTATTTGTAGACAAAACTGAAGTGGTAAGACACTTGTGCTCAACGCGCAGCGGCAACAGTAATGAACGTTCGAATTTGAATGTTTTACTTTCAGAGGAAAAAACTGAACTCGGCTTGTGATGGAACAGCCATCAGAGCGTGACTGCGTGTGTGCGCGCTGAGCAATGTGACGAGAAACAGATTTTTTTTTTTTAAATGACTTGGTCAATGTGGCTTGTGCTCCGATACTGTCAATCTCTGACAGCAATATGAAGTGGAGGGTTCGAGGAGGAAATCTTGTTCGAGCCAAGTGTGGCTCCAACCGTCCATCATACTCACGAGTGCTGACTTACTCATCAAAGTTTTCATTAGCCTATAATTGCTAAATGGACGATTGATCAGACTTGAATCGCTGCTTTAATTTCCTCTTTCAATCGTGTCATTCAATTCGTT
Source organism: Olivaichthys viedmensis (assembly GCA_028565825.1). Taxonomy (NCBI): domain Eukaryota; kingdom Metazoa; phylum Chordata; class Actinopteri; order Siluriformes; family Diplomystidae; genus Olivaichthys; species Olivaichthys viedmensis. The sequence goes on from JAOUQW010028420.1 coordinate 10,343, forward strand.
ATGTAGGGGATTAATGCAAAAATACTGAGTGCCAAGATTTGATGAGCTCAGACCATTTTCAACAAGAGATGCAGCTGAGGTGGCCAACAGGAAGTGGCATACTGCAAAGGAAGATCGATGATGCTAATAAAAATAAAAACAGCGACATCATACAGAACAAATGGGCCATTGCGACAGTCTTGTTTCATTACTTACAGTGTCGCCAAAAATTAATAACAAGTAATAGGTTCATTAAACCAAAATAAGTATCTAGAGCAGGTAGTCATTAAGCATTGATGCACTTATAACAAATAATCTCTTCTACTCGTTATGTGCCATCATTATAATATCCTGAATTCATTCATAGGACCGGGTGCGGCAATTTCCATTTTATGGACCTCGTTTCCGACCTCATTTCTTGATTTGCATGCCAAATGAGCAGAGGTGGGGAGAGAGCTCAAGCCTCACGGATCTACCTCTAAATCTTTGCATCACAGCCACAGCCATGCAAAAATCCCCCCTTGTGCACAAGCAGGTCTCACCAGCCATGCGGTCATCCAAACCTGCACTTTTCTTCCCTGACCTGAGGCCGTTTGCACTGAGAGTTCGTTTGGTAAAGTGTGAAAGCTGTTTTCCAACCCGGGTGCGGTCCAGGGAACTGATCTCTTGTTCCACCTGAAAACAATGGTCTGGGGTTCGCTTCAAGTAAATTCATGCATGAAAGCCGTACTCTCCCAATAACAATAATAAGAATAAGAATAATTGGTTAAACTTGTCACATTATTTCCTATTTCAAGTTTTACAATGGCGGGGAAAGACGTTGTGGTACGCAGATGAAATGGAGTTCCCGATGCACGAGGCTAAGAAGGCTTTTGAACGCAAGTGACTACAACTCATTAAAAACTCAATTATTTTTG
>JAOUQW010028421.1:0-11237 GCA_028565825.1 Olivaichthys viedmensis
CAAAAGTTATTTTTAGAGGTTTTGTTTGGCATTTAAAGTATTTTGGGAAAAAGTTATTTAAAAGGCATTTAAAAAGTTAAATGATAAAAATGTAATGATAAAGGAGAAATGACTACATAGATAATTCCAGGATATTATTTAAGTCTCCACTTCAAGATTTGATCACTGCTTTCCAAAAAAAGAGGCATTCTGTATATTAATGTTTATATTAACATCGCTCTTGATGCTATAAAACTTTCATAATCATTTTGTGATGACAAAGTCAGCGATGAGCTCCTTCAGCCGCTTCAAAAGGGATCAGCGCGTCTTTTTACTTGTAATGTATCGGCTTCTGATCATACGTGAGCCTCCTGAAAATTTCCCGGATCAATCGGCCTGTGTACACTCAATCTCTTCCCGTTTAATTGCCCTTAGATTTTTGAGTTACGTTGAAAGTGGTACAATGAATTGGGGGGGCCACCGGGGGGCTAATCCCATTTTAAGGGGGGCCCCCTGTTTAGAACCGCCCCTGCTACAATTAGAATCATGTGTTGTGGTCAGATGAACTTTTTGGCCATGCACACTATTGGCATACACCATTTGCAATGTAAATATGTGTACGTAATTGAGTCTTACAGAATTTAAATAATGTAAATATTGTTTACATTGTGAATGTGTTTTACAGACCTATACATTTATAAATGTTATACATAACCTGTATTTTATTAAATAAATTGATGCTTGCCATCCCTTTGAATTGTACGTTGTATTCACATTTTTGTCAAATATAATACATTCTTTTTTACTCTTTTTTAAGAGTATTTGGTGGTATGATTTAATTGTCACGCGCACGCCAGCTCACGTGGCAGTTGCTACGGCGATGAGTGCCACGCGCTACTTTGTTGATTATTTTGTGTTTCCCTGTCTCGTGACGTGATTGTCCCCACCTGCGTCTCGTTTGTCTGTAATCAGCAAGTGTTTAAGAAGCCCTCCTGTTCCTGTCCAGTTTGTTCCTGATTGTTTTATGTTACGTGTGGTGTATGTATATGTTTAGTTTGTAATAAATGTTTGTTGTTTGCAACGGCTTGCGCCTGTGTCCTCTGCTGCACCGTAACAATAATGTAAAACAGAAATTACACCAATATTATTTCACACTCCTCACTGAAATGATCATAACTTTTAAACAATTAATGACCCATCCATTCTGTTTTTTACACAAATGCACACAAATGCATATGGAGATACCTCCTATTTCCAATAGTGCCCCCAAGTGACCCAAGGACATCAAAGTCAATTGGTACCATAATGCCATGGCATATTTGGTGTCAGTAAGCAAAAGTATTGACATGGCCTAATTTTCCCCTACTGCGCTCCCTACTGAACAAAGAACTTCCATTGTCCATTGTTGTCTTCAGGGCGTGTGCTACTTGCTTGTGTTCAAAATTCCAAATCAAATTGAACGATTGTGTTATGAATAACATTGAAAAGAACATTATTTAGCTTATTAATCAACGAGTGCACTTACTTATACCAACATGGTCTCACACTTGCAAATTTGTAACTATTTGTACAAGTAATATGAAAAGATAAAAAGGTTAAGGTTCGTAGTTTTTCTTACAACTTCATTCATATGAAATCCAACCGTATCTCTCTCGTTCATCAAATTCATACAAATTTGTCCTGAGATCAGGTTGATTTATACACCTGCCCAATCTGAATGGTAAAATAAAGACCATCCCTCTGTATTATGATGCAAAATCAGCTTTATTAATTTTTTTTGGCAGTGAGCCATCAGCATATATAAACAACCTTGTATATCATCAAAGACACATTAATGTATCAAGGCTTACAGTAGTACTGACATATGTGGTGTCCCACAGTTATACTCTTTTGAAGGATTTCTATTTTGGTGGAATTCCTTTCAGATCTTTCATCTAGATTAATTAACAGTAATTATGAACAGGAATTCAGTGTTGGTAATTTAGTGTATATGTTTCATGTCACTTGGGCTTCATTGAGCACTACTAACAAAACATATCTCTTTCTTTTAAAGATGTAGTGTTTTAACATAATGATAACCTTAAAATAATAGTTTGACAAACTATATAAATAAATGTATCTAAAATAAACATGGCATGCTAACAAAAGTAGGGTAAGTATGTGGTAAATTATATCATTTTAATTTCTGGTATACATGGAAACTAAGGAGTAGGAATATCCTCCTATACTATAACTAAAGTTGCTGTCTTCCCCTTTTGCTTTGGCAATGGTCCTAGAAAACACAAAAAGACAAAGATTAGATATGTAACAAGATGCAATGATAAACATGACCTTAAAATGAGTCCTCAATTTGTCACATATAACTTATAAACCAATGCGATTAATAGATCTAAAAGCATAGGCCACCTTATTATCTCCACTGAAACTATGGATGGATTTAATGGAAGAAAAACATTAAGTTTTTCTTTTGTTGAGACTTAAAAAAAATATTGTCAAACCTCTTGTTTTAAATAATTAAACATCATTGGTGCACTAAATAGCTGAATAGATAAATAAAACTCCTGAAATGAGAAAACACAATTCTTCATTCTTTTGAACTGTATGTATAGGTATCACTGTCAGCAAGACATTTTGCTATGTCGGATATTGAAAAATGACTCACTGTGAGGTGTTTCTAAACTTTTAGTTTTAAACAAGGTACACTGTAAAAATGATTCAGATTCATAATTTTTCCCTTTTCTCAGGTCAACCATCATATTCACATAACATATTTCTGTGTTACTATTTGAGTTTCAATTAACAATAAAATGAAGTAACTTTTTTAGCCAGAGTAATGAAACATACAGTATATTGCAATATTCTTGTGAAATAGTGTTGTATTGATAACAGTGGGACCAAACATGAGATGATATTTATAAATTGCTACTCCACTGCTTGTGTTTGGAAACTGTCAATCAAAATTACTTTCATTTTTCACCATAAAGCAGTGCTGATTAATAATGTGACCATATGTATCTATATCAAAAATACAACTTTATCACCAAACCACTTGTGTATAAGCTTATCAGAATATATCTTTTGTTTTACCTGTGGAGTATGTCACATATAGTGTGAAATGTGTCCAACATATAGAATACCCTATGACATACGAGAGTTTATTGTGTCACTACATATTCATGTATACTGTATACCCCTCCTCAATAAAATAATAATACAAACATAAGTTGTGTCTACTATAAGTGTCTATCATGTGTTTAGGTTGCTGTAGCAGGTGCGGTGTGGTTTTGGTGTGAGTTTCCACTAGGAGGAAATGATTTAGGACGAGCGAGAAGGAAAAGGGCTTATTTGGCACACACGAACTTATTTATGTACTTTGTTTCACTTCAGTGAGAGAGGTTGGTTTTGGGAACAGCAGCTGAGAGCAGCAGCCATGACAGAGACTGTGAAGAGAAGACAAATGAAACGCTCAAAAGCGATGATTTAGCTTTGTTTTCCTTTTGTTAAGTTGGTACATGTGCACAAGTGGGGGGAATGCAAATACAAAATCTCAGTTGCATTGGAACTCTGGGTCTGTCGTGTTCTTTGGACAGACTGTTTTCCCAACCTGCTACACTGGTGCTGAAACCTGGGAGTTGCTCAAAGAGTACTCTTGCTTAAGTTGTTCAATTGCTGGTAAACCTACAGGGGCAACAACAGAAGATGTTCTCCAATATTGCGTATGCTCAGGCCATGTATAGAGCCATTGTGAAGAACCTCCTCACCGCTTCCTCTGTGCCCATTCCTCCACCCGGGTGAGCTCACTCTTTTTGGCCAGGATGACTCAGGATATCTATGCCCAGGATCTCTATGGCTTACCTGGACATGTTCGAGGGTACAGCTTCAGTGTGTGGCTGGCCTAAGAGTGAATGGGGGCTCTGCATCCAGGCACTGCTGACTATCCGGCAGTGAGAAAGGCTGTCCTCAAGTGAGTGGGCTTAACATCGGAGAGACATCGAAGGCAATTCCGCTGGACGTGTTTGCTCGACAGCTGCAGACAGTGGCTAAGGTCAGATCCGAAAAACCAAGAGAAGGTGGCCAAACGAGTGGCACTGGGGCAGTTTATCTGCCGACTTTTCATCAGCACCACAGAGTGGGTCCAGTGTCACCAGCCCAAAATGTTGGCTGAAACCACCCAGCCGGCAGAGGATCAACTGAGCACACACCACACCGCTATCCCCAGCCCTGGGACTTGCTTATGCCTGCTTTGTGATAAAAGAGACCCCAGCCACAGGGACCCCTACATGAACCAGTACCATCACCACCGATGCCGCTACAAAGGACAGCTGAAAAGCTGATGGCAGGATCCGGTGTATGTTGGTGGCATGACCCAAGTGTGGCCCAGCTCAAAACCCACACCGCAACTATCCTCTCTCTCTTTTCTCCCCTCTCTTTCCTCCCCTCTCTTCCCCAGGGTGCCACAGCTGACCCCAGGAGGGCTGGAGCAGGTCCTGGACAGGTCTGCTGGGTAAGGGTAAGCCCCAAGATGGAGTTGGACCAGGTGCTCTGGGTGTCCGCGACCCCACGGGCCTCTCCCCAATCTGAAGGCGACATAGTACTCAAAAAGGGGGAGTATATCAGGCCTTGATGGACTTGGGCTGCATATGCAAGGCAAGACTTTGGCAGGGCCTTGAAAGGTGAAGGTGAGGGGGCATTTACGGAGATGTACACATGTGTCCTGTGGCACCACTAGAAATTGAGTATAAGGGCCCTGGCTTGCTCATTAGGGATCTCTATCAAGACTCAGATTTCTGTAAAGCTGCTTTGATGATACAATTTTTATTGTTAAAATCGCTATACAAAAATATATATATATTAACTGCCACTTTTAACAATAGACACAAAGCAGCTTTACAGAAATCTGGGTCTTCATAGAGATCCTTAATGAGCAAGCCAGAGGCGATGGTGACTCCCTGAGACGGAATAAGGAAGAAACCTTGAGAGGAACTGGACCTGGATTTGACCAAAGACTATTGGCAGATTTCCTTTTTGCCAAAGCGGCCTTGTCCACCCCATTCGGTTTATACTACCTTTTCGGTCTTCCGTTTTGGCTCTTCGGAGCGCCATGAAACGGATTCTGCGGCTACACTGTGCATATGCCATGACTTATTCAGATTAAATCATCATCTATAGTAATGATTTGCAGTGGCATCTGCAGCATGTGTGGGCGGTCCTAAAGTCCTTGAAGTAGGCCGGGCTCACGGAGAACCCGACAAAGTGTGCGATTGGAAAGGTAGAAGAAGGGTATCTGGGCTTCCACTTGGGGCCTGGGCAAGTGCTTCCCCAAATAGAGGAAGTACAGGAAGAGAACTGTTGCGATTTCCTTTCACCCTATGTTCGGACCAGGCTCCACCACATGAAGGATGCCAACGCATGGATCACCTGTTGGTATCTGGCATTACAGCCTCTTAAGTTTACAGGTAGCACAAGTAGGCGGACTTCCTCTTACTTAAGTGATACCCAAGAATCTTCATAATTCCTGAAAATGGATTCCAGTTTATGGTTACACATAATTTATGGACATTCCCATATGTTTATAATGATATATGGTTTATGTTTGCTGTCTATATAAAGGAACGGTACAGATGCTCATGTATATACTGTTACTGTGTCCTAGACGGCTTTGGGACAGCACATTCAGGTTAGGAAAACACAGTGAAAAAAATTAATAGTCTAATAGATTTCTCTTCATTGGGCACAACTGGAGGTTTTAAAATTGATAAATTCAGGACACATTTAACAGTTTTCAGAGTATACTCACTCTAAATCCTTAAAGAGACCCTTACAATGGCAGCTGCTAATCCACACTTCTCCTTCCACGATAGATAACTGGGGAATGATGTAATGTACAGATGTTTAACATATTAGAAAATCATCAATGAGCATTCAATTAATAGTTCTTTATTAAACGTTGATTATTTCTTCACTATAATCACTCCATTTATTTTTAAAGTTAATTCAAAGTATTTCTTAAGTTCCATGAATTGTTCTGAATGAATCTAAAATGTGAGAAATACATACCCATTCCAACAGTGTTGCCAACACAGGAAACTGTGAAAGGTAAAAAACACAAAATTTTCTGAATATATATAAATCTAACTCTATCGTAAATGGACATTTATTTTCCTTTGGAATTACTTGTAATAGTTGCCAATGTTGTGTCAAGATGAAAAGCGAATAGACCTTAAGGCCCAATTAGTAAAAGCTGTTTAGTAGTGAAAAGGTGTCCTACAGCTGTTATTCAGGTTTAAGTCCTAGTCTTATTTAACACAATATCTAAATTAACAAATAATCAGGCCATTTGTGATTCTCAAATTCCTCCAGACCTTAGTAGCAAACATTTCTCAGACTTCTTCAGCAAGAAAATAGAGACCATAAGGATTAAAATTCAGCAGCAGGCTGCCAGTAATTCAATATGTGCTATTCCATACTCTAATGATGGTAACTCAGCAGGCATCATAATCCAAGAACATCTTGATGAGTTTAGTCCTATTGGGCATAACAAGCTCTATACCTTGATGCTGTCCTCTAGACCAACTACTTGTGTACTTGACTCAATACCATCAAAGTTACTTTTGCAATTATCATTAGTGATTGGGGAACCATTACTAAACATAGAAAATTCGTCACTTAGCTTAGGCCATGTCCCCAAGTTTTTTAAGATTGCCGTTGTTAAGCCACTTCTTAAGAAACCACATCTTGACCCCTCTGATCTTACCAATTACCATCCAATCTCCAACACAATAAACTATTTATGGCTAGATTTGATCTATATCAGGTTGAATGGGTATTCTCTCCTACACTGTGTTAGTATAATGTTTTATATTTCTTTTCCTTCTCTGTCATTGTTTTATTTCTCTCATTCCAAACCCTTTTTAAAGACATGCTGAAGAAACAATACATTTTGTGTTAAAATGTGCATAGTTATTACAAACCCCTGACCCTTTTTTATTTGAGGACATAAATCTTTTCATGTTTAAATGGGAATAGTTTAAAAAAATAAAACAACTGAAAGGTTTCAAATAAAAAGGGGTAGAGAAGGCTGCATTTGCAGTAGTAGTAGAATATAGTAGTTTTAATCAGTGTCATTTTACTGAATGGGTGTGGTGCCACTGATTAAGTGTCTACCTTTAGAATGATAAATAGTTACAAAAATCATATACCTATATAAAAAATTACAGTAATGAGAAATAATTAGAAATCCACTAGCAAAGAAAGCAAAAAATAAGGCTTGTTTTGTTTCTTTTACTTCATCATTAAAGCAGAGAAAAAAAAATCTCACCAGAGTACAGCTTCCTGGGGCAGAATGAGATTTTGGAACCTTGGCGTGTGAGCGGGGCAACTATCACACTGTACGTGTTACCACAAAGTACATTGGCAATGTCACATGAGCTAAAGCCCAGCACTGGGCTGCATGTATAGTTGGCGCTGGTGCCATAGAGTTCGGCTGAGTACCCGTAGAGACTTTCCGAACCTCTCCAGTACACACGGAGTGTGCTATTGACCATCCGATACAGCCTCACGCCAGAAGGACAACAATCGCCTCAGAATCGAAGACAGAGAGAGGATAATCAGTAGCTGTCAAAGTTCAGTAGCATGAGACACAGTATCAGTTATCTGTATCAAAATACAGCTATTATTTCCTGTATTAGATTTCTCCAACATTTCTCCAAGGTTAATGGAATAAAGAAGAGATTTCAGGGTGAGAAGACAATGTAGTTATGTTACACCATACTTACAAAGGGTGTTATATGATATATTTTTGCCATTGGTGCCCACATCAGAAATGACTTGCCATAACTTAACTTTTTGACATATATTGCATTTATAAACTGAAACATAAGTTTCTGATTAAATGTAAAGAAACATAATACCCAAGTGTAGAGAAAGAGGCAGGATCCCTTCATGATTTCATGATTTGATTAATCAGTAATGTTACTTAATTAATCAGTATAGCCACGAAGTTGATGATTTTATGGTTATTAATCATTATATCCATGTAGTAATTTATTTTGACTGGGTCATCTCGTCGGGCATCAAAAGGGACACAGTAACATCAACACAGATAAAAATGCAAATGAATATCGTCAAGCAAAATTGAGGGCAGCATTTTTCAATGATACTGTCATGATTGAAGGACATTCCCAACTCGATCCAATCAGTGTTTAGCATTACCAACCTTTCATTTATAACACCTGTGTGTTCTGTGAACATAAACCAAATGTTTTTAAATGTTACTTTGTGGAGTCATTCCTTAACCATGGTTTCAGTATTACTGTGTTCAGTTTTTCCTGTTTTCAGACTTTGTTTTGTGTACTTTTGGCCATAAGTTGTGTTCTGCCTGTTTGCCATGCCTTATGTAATTGTGGTTTTTGCCTTCCTTTATGGTTTTGGATTAAAACTCTCCTTGTTCTCACATCTACCTGATCTTCATTACAGATACCAAAGCCACTTTCCCACAGAGACGGCTAAACATTTGAAGAATGTGGTGATTATCTGATGTGTTGGATCAGATCTTGTTATATAAGCCAAGGCAGGTAGTTGAGTGCAACTCACTGGAAGAGAAGCCATGGTAGCTGCACAGGGACTTGTGCCCCGTAATGCTTATGGCCTCCATTGAGACGCTGTAGTTAGTGCCACATGTGATGCATCCCATCAGGCAGTGCGTGTCCATGGTGTGGCACTTTGCATGACCTCGTGGTGATGTCAGTGAGGTGATGTAAGACCAGCCTCCCGTGGAGGTTGACCATTTCACATCGGTCATGGACTGCGTCACCTGCTCCACGCTGAGAGTCTCTGGACAGCAGGGTCCTAAAAAGTGCAGGTTATTGCAGTACTACACACATACACATCACTTGAACACACACACACACACACACACACGCACACAAACAACTTATTTCCAGCAGCAACATTATTTGAGAGTATAGTGACTGGGTAGTGGTGGCTCAGCAGTTAGGGTTCTGGCCAAGTGATTGCAAGATTTGGAGTTCAAATCCCAGGACTGCCAGAGAGACACTTGGGTCCATGAGCAAGGTTAATTGATGATTTTAATAACTCGTTCTATCTCTCCTTTCATTGTATGTCCACCAGGAAAGTAGACTATCAAGAAAGTAGTAGTTAAGGGCTGTAATTTTCTTGCAATACACCTGTTATGTAAATGTAATCTACATTTACATTTTTTAGCATTTGGCAGACACCCTTATGCAGAGCAATTTATGTATATATCGAAAAACCTAACCTCATGCTAGTACTGTACATATAGGCCAAGGTGTAGGAAAAACCTTACCTACCAGTAATCTATCAACAATCTACCTGTTACTTAAATGTAATGTGCCAGTAATCATATTGTATTCTACCTGCAAATCTGCCTGTAGTCCACCGTAATCTACCTATATTCTGCCAGTAATCTTCCAATAATCTACTTATTTTTATTTTTACCTATTACCTAATTTATTTGTAATCTACCAGTAACCTATCTATAGTTTATCTGTAATCTAACAGGAATCTATGTGTAGTCTACTTGTAATCTAACAGTAATTTACCTGTAGTCTGCATGTAATTTACCAATAATCTACTAGTAAACTACCTGTAACCTAACCAGCCTGTGGTCTAACAGTAATTTACCAGTAACAGTAATCTGTTTTACATCTCTTCTGTTCTAGTTCCTAGTACTCTACCTGTTTCCAGAGCAACGCTATAGCTAGGCAAGCTACGGCCCACAGCGGTGGTGGCGTATACGCTGACCTCATAAGAGGCTCCGCAGGGTAGGTTGGTGATGCCACAGGAAGTGCCGTTGGATGAGCAGGTAAGAGTGCTGGCACTGCCCACAGCATTCACTGTGTATTTGGCTTGTTTGTTAGTAGACCTCCATAACACCTGCACAGCAGAGCTGCTCACCTGCGTGAGGTTCAGGATCTCAGGAGCACATGGGGCTGGGAGACACACACAGAGTGAAGTGTCAGATATATGGGTGAATTATTCAAGTTGACATAATATAGACAGTAACATACATTTGTAGTGTAACAGGATTGTCTATTGGCCGTTGTGTAAGGTTGGAGGAATTCTAAAATATATAGCACACAACATCAATACAATGTAAAATGTAATATAAAATATGGCATATACACAACAAAAAATAAATGTATACACAGGACAAGTAATTAACAGCACTGAACATGATCGGTATTCCTGATCAGAAATCATATACTTAGTGTTTGAATCATTTAAAAAGATCTATTAATGATTCATTATAGTTAGAATAGTTAGAACCAGCTACACCTTTTCTCATCCTATACTACACAATCTTTTTAATAACAATGTGGGCTCAACAATGTCAAATGCTTTAGAAAGGTCAATTTAAAAGAGCAGCACAGCCCTTTTTATTGTTATCTAGATGTCATTCTTGTGATAACTACAGCAGGGGGCAGATCCTTTTCCTATAAAGCCCCCCAGCTATGGAATAGCCTTGCTGTTAATGTTCGGGACTCAGACATAGTCTCAATCTTTAAGTCTAGGTTGAAAACTTATTTCTTTAGTCAAGCATTTTGTTAAATAGCTCTTCTCTTTGGTAAAGATGCAGCCCCAAATCTGGGCATAGAGAGTTCATGCATTCACAAAGGTTTGATGATGATGGAGTGGCGGAACACTGATGTCCCAGGGAGCCCTCATGCCTGTGTTACCTTCTGACTCTCCCTTTTAGTTATGCTGTCATAGCTAGACCTGCCAGAGTCCCCGCTTGCACTCTAATTATAATATATACCCTTTTAAGCCACTGTATGCTCCTATCATACCTAACAACCTGTTCTCTCTGTCTGTCAAGCTGTATGTACACTCCTGCTGCCCAATGTGATGCCAGTACCAGCTCCTGACACACTTCTCTTGCTGTGGCTCCTCTCACCTTCTGGACCTGCCTGATTGATCCTGATGCTCTACTCCTGCTCTGCTCCCCCTGCTTTTTCAGATTTCTGCATTATGACTCACTTCCTGCTGATGTGGATAATCTCACCCCGATACCCTGAAGACTTGCACTTCCCAAAAACAGTTGATGCCTAAGACTCACTGTCACACGCGCGGCTGGATCTAGTGTGGCAGTTGCCATGGCGATGGCTGCCACAAGCTTGTGTTTTGTTTACTTGTCTTTGTCACGCGAGTTATGTTAAATGTTCCCAGCTGTTCCTCGTCTGTCTTTCCTTGATTTCTAAGTGTTTAAATACCCGCTT
>JAOUQW010028422.1:0-11236 GCA_028565825.1 Olivaichthys viedmensis
ATAAAACAAAACAAAAACACATGATTCACAACACATACACTGGAAGCGAGAGTCCGCGGCAGGGAGACCGTGACACATACAGTAATATATACCATATAATATGGCCCTTAACCCTCAACTGCTCAGCTACATGCTTTGATTGGATTCAGCTTCACTTGTAAATCACCTTAGATAAAAGACTCTGCCAAATAAATAAATGTAAATGTACACAAATTTATTAAAGAATTTGTGACAAAGCATTGGCATTTAATTTAACAGCTGCCTACCATATAAGGATATATATGGATCTATGTACAATAAAATCTTCTTCTCTCTTAATGTTTGCCCTCCTTAGTAATAATGTTCATCAAACTCTGTTTCTACTATTCAGTAAATCTGTAACAATGATGCTACTAGAAGGTATGGTCCATGTGCGGAGTTTATTGAAAAGTGCAGGGCAGAATCATAGTCAGATAAACAGAGCAAGGTCGGTAAACAAATCAGTCTAAGACAGGCAGACAAATCCAATAAGGGCAGGCAAACAACGTAAACGGAAGACAAAGCAAGAGTTGTGATAACCAATAGACAAATACAGGAGAATAACGCACAGTAATGCAATCCGGGGAATAAGTTGGATAGAATAGAAAGGGTGTTTGAGTAGACGACTCAGTACTAGCTGGACATGTCTCGCATGTGCCTCCATGTTATTAGAATAGAAGAGGATATCGTCAATTTAAGCAGTGACCCATTTTCCAAGCCTGTCTCCGAGTACCTCATTTATGTACTCCTGAAACACAAACAAGTCCATACGGCATGACCAAGTATTCATAGTGCCCCCTGGTGGTCGGAAATGCTGTCCTCCCCTCATCTCCTTCTCTGATACAAATCAGGCTGTACGCACTTCGGAGGTTGAGCTTGGTGAAGATCTTAGCATTTCTAAGTTGCTCAACGGTGGCTGGGATAAGTGGTAGGGTATATTTATACTTTTCTGTGATGGAATTGAATCCACGATAGTCTATACATGGCCTCAAACCTCCAACTTTTTTGTACAGAAATAATAGAATAGAATGCTATTTTATTGTCACATATACAAGTACAGTACAGTGAAAATTATTCTTTGCATATCCCAGCATGTTGGTAAGCTGGAGTCAGGGCGCGTTAAGGGCCTTGCTCAAGGGCCCAACAGTGGCAGCTTGGCGGAGCTGAGGCTTGAACTCATGACCTTCTGATTAGTAGGCCAGTGCCCTAACCACTGAGCCACCACTGCCCCAAATAAATTTGACATGGTAATGGTAGAAAACATAGGCCTACAAGATGTACCACAACTTGCAGTATTCACAACATATCCCTGCATGAATGAGTGTTGATGTATTCATCAATGGAGGCTTCAGTTTTAAGTATTAGGTCTACATAAAGTAGACTACTAGCAGAACACATTTAGGCACTTCACACATCCACAACCAAATAAGCTAATAAGTACTTGTTCAATGCCACTGGCAGTGCTGTGTGCAAACCATGCAAACGCCCATATCTTACAGATTTATAGACTATAAAACGACCAAAACAATTGGCAGAGATTGACAGGACAGCTTATTAATAACCATTAACGTTGGTAAAGTGAAACTAAGATAGTGGAAATACCATCACATTTAGATATGGTAAGAGTAGCATGTTACTCTTATAACCGTCAGTTGTGCAGAGAATCAACCTGGCCCCCAAATGTCCCTGGCCCCTATTCACATGTATACCCTGCATTATACCCTGGATGCTACGCCACTGCTTGTCTAATAATCACAAACAGGCTAGGCTAGAGCTCCAGGAAGAGGCAATCAGCCTAGAGGAGTGGCAGAACCGGCGCGACCTTCTGGCAGCCTGGATGACGCGGCTTGTTGCAGCCACCCCCCGTTGCGCTTCCACGCCGATTTCCCCGCCGCCTGATTGCGCCTCCGACGAGACTGCAGCAGTCGCCGCCTGCTGCCCCCCCCGGTTGCGCTTCCATGCCTATTTCCATCGCGCCACCAGAGAGAGACGAGGACAGCCCCACAGCACCTCGGAGCCAGCCACAGAAGCCGCTAGGGTCCGACCCAGCCTGGATCATGAGCCTCTCCGAAGCGGAGGAGGAAATCCTCCGGGAAATATTTTTTTTGGGGGGGGCTGATTATGGCCGCCGAGGCCGTCCCTGATGCCGTAGGAGGCGTGTCTGAATTCCCAGACGCCGTAGGAGGCGTGACCAAATTCCCTGACACCGTAGGAGGAGTGGCAGAATTCTCAGACGCCACTGAAGGCGTTTCTCAGTCCCCTTACGCCGCAGTGGGCGGTTCCCAGTTCCCAGATACCCTAGGAGGTGTGTCCCAGTTCCCAGACACCATAGTTGGCGTACCTCAGGTCCCTACCACCGTAGTAGGCATGCCCCCGGCCCCTACTGCCATAATAGGCGTACCCCAGGTCCCTACCGCCGTAGTAGGCGACGCCGCTCTGCCTCCTGCCCCTGCAGAGGACGTCAATGCTCCGCCCTCGGGCTTCGGGGACAGCAACGCGCTCTGCCTCCAGCCTTCTCCGTGCCACCACCCGGACATGGACGTTAGGGACCTGTTGGGGATCTTTGGGGGGGGTTCTGTCATGCGACGGCCGCCACGTGCGCAACCATGTGTGTGTGCGTATATGTGATTTCCTATCCCCCTGATTACTGTGACCATAAGTACCCCCATGTTCCTGTCTTCCGTGTTGGTTAATGTTCAATGTCACGCTGTTTCATGTTGCATGTAGTTCTGTTTGTTTGTAGTAAATAAAACTTACTATGGTTTGCGTTTGTGTCGGATGCCAGCCTGGCACCGTAACAATAATAATGCAATTTACTATTTCTAAACAAAATTTCCTTTCTTTCGGAGGCAGTCAGACATGTCACATTTTAAATAATTATAACATCCCATATACACTCAGCAGCCACTTTATTAGGTACCCCTGCTTTGTACATGCACTCATTTGGTCATTTTATCAGGTACACCTACATTTTGTAAGTATACATTTTGTAGGTATACAGTTATTGACTGTAGCCCATCTGTTGCTATGCACAATTTGTCTGACAATCTACCCTGTCCATCAATGGAAAGTTACCACCATAGGACCACTAGATATTATTTGTGAGGTGCACCATTCTCTGCACAGTGACCCTGACATGGTTGTGGCATGTTAGTGGGTGTTGCAGTGGTACCTGGGTGGGGCAGCGTTCCTGAGATTTTTAAATACCTCACTGTCACTGCTTGGTTGACAATAATTTGCTAACCCAAAGTATCCAGCAAACACTGATGAAGGGCCAGAGGATGGTAAAACCACACTGTGCATGAAAAATGTTGAGCTATAATCTCTAACTGTACACCTACAAGGTGGACCAACAAAGTACAAGTTACGCGTACCAGTGTAACACACACAACCATACCACCACCATTTCAGTGTCATAGCTGTGCTGATGTTTCACCCGAATAATATCTGTTTACCATCTTTCCACTGACGGGGTAGAGAGGGGCTGACAAATTGTGCAAACCAGCAGATGGGCTGCAGTCAGTGATTTTTTTACCTACAAAGTGCACCTATATATAGGTGTACCTAATAAAGTGACCCCTGAGTATATATAAAATAGGTAATAAGAATAATGTGAGTAAAAGTGTTTCTTTCCACAATATCATGAATTAATAATTTGTAGTTAATGTGCATGTAGCTATATATTTATTAAAGTTTCTGCAGTAAATTTCAGCATTTAAAAGGAAAAAAGCTTGTAGTTTAAGTTCACTGGATATTTATGGAAAACTGCTTGTATCACAATTGTACGAGTAAGCCTGTAGGGCAGACATGGGTGTCTTGAATTGACTGCGTTTATCAATGCCAAAGAACCAAATGTTCACAGCGTGGTGGCCCTCAGAGATTTCCTAATTCACATAGGCACTCCCCTTGGGCTTATTAAGCCATTAGCTATACATTTTCAGGAAATAAGTGTTAATGAGTGATAATGAGAGTAAATTAGTGCAGATTACTGCCAGCAACATGGGCATTCATACTCATTTTCTGTCTCCTTTGTCCTGACACAGTAAAAAAAAAAAGATTGTTTAAAATAAGTACAACTACCTACTTTGAAAGAGCCATATGTGTTTGTAGAGACATTTTTCAATGTAATTCAGCTAGATATTCCCACAGCACAAAAATATATTATTAAGGTAACAATAAACCTAATAAAACTTGTTTTAATGATTAAATACATTTGGGGGAATTCATTTGAGTGCACAGACTTGTCAAAGTGTGAAAAGTATCACTGCAGAGTTTCTGCCACATTCTTTTAAGAAACAGGGAGCTGAAAATCTCATAAAGAGTTTGGATTGAACATACAGTATTATAAGCAGGTGCATCATAAAATATATAAACCTAACAGGTTCACTATGCAAAAGCAGGCTATGCAAATTACAGGAGAGTAAATGAAACCTTTTCACAATTATCTAAGTAGGAAGCTGAAATTTCAGATGCATGCATGTGTCAGGAATGCAGTCCAGCACCTGGGGCTTTATTACAGTATCTCCCAAGAAATTATTGTTATGCCAGAATTGGGTCAATTTTATTTACAAAGATAAAATTGTAGTTTTTGTAAATAAAGCTTTTGGGCTACAGGATATATGCATATATATAAACTTGTTTTAATCACATATCCCTGATATCAATGTTGATAAATCCATATAATAACACTGAACTGTACTGTTCCCTCACTGCTGGCTCTCCAACCTAAATCCTAAACTTAACCCCTGCATGTCACCAATGCAAAATGTTGCTTATCTTCAGTTATTACACTGTTTTACCAGGGAAAGAGGGTGGGTGTGTGTAGACTGGGGACATTTCCAAATTGCTTATTCATAGAATCAGGATTTCCTGAGGGTAAAAGTGTAGCCATGCCTTTGTGGCTTTTTCTGTCGTCTAATAACATTTTTTGTCGAGCCACCACATCAAGCAATTTATTGTTCAACATAGAAAAAAATAATGGTATTCAAAAATAGTTTGGGTAACTCTGAATACATGTTGTTTACTGTAATCTGTAACAATTCTCTGTAACAAAAGCTGCAATTCTCTGTTATTAGCACATTGATGCTATTATTCTAATGGACTTTTCCATTCCAATTTCCATTCTGTCCTAGAAGGATAAAAAATAATCCAAATATTTTGGATAGGACAGATATGATCATTACCCAATCTTATTACTTGTGATCCGATGTTAGATTACCAATGTGAAACCATAGATCATACCTTGCATTTCTTTCTAGCTAAAAAGGATCTGAACCTGTGCATTAACATATGTATTACATCATATGTACAATGTACACCTCTCGTTTGTGACAAAATGTTAAGAATACGCATAGTGTTCTCTGCTTGCTAACTAGGTGACATGGCTAATGTTAGCAGTTGCCATTATGGCTGGGCGATATACCTTATTTTTCTGTATACCGGTATTGATTTCCTTAAAGGTAACAGTATTTTTCTGTTGCATAGTAAAAGTTGCTGTCACGCAGCAGCACAGGTGTCGGATGCAAGTGCGGACTTAAACGATTTAACCGAGGCGTCAAACAAAAGGGCAAGGCAAAAACTCGAAGTGAGAGACAGACAGGTCGGGCGATCAGCAAACAGAATATCACGGGGCAAAGGCGGATTCAGTAACGAAAAACCGGGTTTTCAGTAACATCAAAACAAGACTCAGAATCGCCACTACAAAATGCAGGCGCAAAACATCGCAATGTGTCTGTCTGTGTGTGTGTGTTTTTATATTGAGAGGTGATTGAGAACAGATGTGTGTGTGTGTGTGTGTGTGTGTGTGAGATCAGAAGTCCGGTGATTGCAAACAAGGGTATGTGTCTTGTGAAGGAACATTGGAGTCCGTGTTCTGTGTTGAAGCATGTGGTGACGTGAGATGCTGAGGATTCTGGGAAACGAAGTTCATGTGCTCTGGGAGATGTGACAGTTGCGCATTGTAAAATTATGAAAGAATTTGCTGCGTACACTTCATACGAACAATTTCATTGATTTGAAAAGATATTTTAATTTGCACTTAATATTAAGGCTAACTTAGAATTTTAGAAGCTTGGAGTTTTTATTTTACCCAGATATGCAGGTTGCATATATGTTTTATGTAATTAAAAAAAAAAATAAATTCTTCATTGTTTCCCATGGTTCAGTGTAATAAAAATCCTGAAAATGATAAATAATACTGCATTTTGATTGATCCGTGTTCTTCTATAGAATATTTTACTCTTATTTATTTTTAACATGTGCAAAGAGTCAACAATCTGAATGGATATAAAAACGACATAAACTCAATAGTTGCTGTCCTTAAGGGATACATTCCTCATGTAAGTTGCTTTGGAAAATGAAATATCGTGAAATACCGTAATACTGTAATAATGTAAAAAATATTGTGATCTCTCCTAAACCCGCACTTTTATCCCTGCCGGGTGGCCCTCTAAGGTGTCGGAGCAGCTGATGCCATTCCGTCAGGTTAGAGAGGAAAGTGGCCTACCACTAGGGCCTAGCAGCACACCTAGCTTGACATCTGTGAGCTCAGTGGGGTTCCCCAGCACCCCAGTGGCCTATGACCCTTTTTCAAAGTGGCCAGAAGTGGTTTCCATTGGGTCAGTTACCACCTGGGTTGTGACTGACTTTTGATTTAGATTGCTGGCAATTTTGAGCCATGATACGCTAACGAGGGCGGTCCTACGCATTCACAGTGAGCGTGTCTTGATGACGCAGCGCACCAACCACGCGGTGAGCAAAAAGCAAAACGCTCATAACTCGCAGGCAGCCACACACCTCCTCGCCGTTGGTGCACGCTTTCTCACAACTGTGCTAGTCACGCAACTCATTTGCTTACTATTAATACTCAGAAACTGCCTAATTTACTTTTCTATGTTTTTTTTGACTCTCTTGAATATTCAAATATTCGAAAATATGACTCGTCCCTACTTTTTATAACCATTTTTACTGTCTGAAAACTTTAATTCAACAAAGACTATGGCTCTAAGTGAACAGTGTTAGGCAATCATATTGTAAAATGTAGTTAGCTAAACTACAATTTACTCCACAAACACTGCAAACTGCATGGCAAAAGTAGCTACAAGTAACTACACTGAAGACACATCTATGACTGATATCACCTTTTCTCCGTATTACAAATAATAATCAATAGGAGCTACAATTTGTTTGTTTATTTATTTATTTATTTTCTTTTTTGGCCAGTTGTGCCTAAGGACTGACTCCGAGTCTGACTCCGGGTCTGCCTCCATAATGTCACGGAGTGGGTGCGCGGGAGCGCGGACACAAGCGCGAAGCCGCTTTGAACAAACAACATATTTAATTTAAACAACAAAGACCGGGTTTGAACAAAAACTATACACGCCGCGACAGGCGTGGTGAACACACAAAAACGGAAGACAACACAGGACGGAAACAACCGGGTATTTAAACACTGAGAAATCAAGGGAAGACAGATGAGGAACAGCTGGGAACATTTAACATAACTCACGTGACAGGGACAACTAAACGTAAACATAAGCGCGTGGCTGTGCGCGTGACACATAAGCCCGTGGCTGTGCGCGTGACACATAAGCCCTATTGCATTTACTTAAAATTAGCTCTGAAAGAGAAAAGTGCCGAAACACCAGTTCTGTTTCTGTTACCTTCTCCAATTTACTGACATTTGACAGGTATCCCCATGGCTTCTCCTCAACACCCCCCAACATGATGACACTACTAAAAATGCCAAAGCTGGCAGAGGTAAAGAGGGCGAGTTGGAAAGAGTGATAAGGGTCTAGCTGAGCCAGACCAAGATAATCTGGACTGGCAATGGAAATAAATTTCATTCATTTCACAGAATCCAGAAAATACTGCCTGCCCAGTGACAACAACCAGCAACCTTGAGTCAATTGTGCTTCTATCCAATCAACAGGAAATACGTAGCTTGATTAAAATACATAGTGCAAGTTAAGAAAATTAAATGTGGCAAAAATCAATGCTATGTGTCACGAAGTGTAGGCGCGGGGGTGCGGACACAAGCGCGTAGCCGCTCTGAATGAACAGCATACTTTATTTAACAACAATAACTACACGGACTGGGTTAAACCATAAACTGAGCACACGCCGCGACAGGCGTGATAAACACACAAATAACAGGAGACAATACAGGACAGACACAAGCGGGTATTTAAACACTTAATAATTACTAACTAACGACATGCAAGTGGGGACATAACAAGACAAAGGCAAGAAAAACAAAAACACAAGCGCGTGGCGGCCGTCGCCATGGCGACCGCCCTGCTATGTCTCGCGCTCAGCTGTGCCACTATACAACTATGCCATTACGTGGTCAATAAAATGGTTGAACAACTTACAAGCTACTTAATTTAAAAAGTATTGCTGCTTCCGCCTTGCTACTGGGAGATTTAAAGTAATCTCTTCGCTATCAAAAGCAACGCTACTGCCCGACACTGCTACCAAAGGCTATAAAAAAATCATTGGGATATTGCTGTGCCCTGAATTCTGCAATTACGAGGTCTTTTCTCATGGTTTGGATGTTGTTGGGGTACCTTGTGCTAATCGATTCAACATTATTGCCATTAGTGCAGGTACCTGACGCTGTGCATGCAGGGCTATGATGAGTAGTCGTTTAAAATGAGCCCGGACTTGCTGGAGTGACTGGGAAAGACACAATGAATCTCTGGGCATTGGAAGGTTGAGTTTCAGTCATGATCTTCTCCCAAACTTTTTTTGTTATTTGAACATGGAGGGCCCAGGAGCAACTTATACACAGAAGCACGTCATACAGCAAAATGCACATGAGCAATGCTGAAAGGTTCCTGGTTTGATTCAGAGACAAAACCAACAGATGTTTACAGATGGCAGCAGATTCTCATGTTCTTCCTCAGGGCATTTTCTCTCTGCTGTCATACATCATCTTTAAATAAAAATTGGCCTCATTCCTTCTTGGACATAGTTTCACACAGCACTGATGGAACACCTTTGTCACAATGTTCGATTGGACTCCTTTCAGGTTTATTTTAGAAGTTTTGTTTTGATAGAATGGCAGAATAGTATGGTAGTTTGGTGACACACACAACTGTTATCTTTCTCCATTCTATTACTGACAATGAAGTTTCTCTGTTTGTTTTACATGCAAGTATTTGTGGAGCTGACAAAGTGCTGTACCTTAAGAATGCTGGGAAAATATATTTTCACCTGACCAATTTATTCTCATGTTTGCATTTGTCCTGGCCTCTAACTGCTCTTTTTGTCAGAGATTAATGTTTTTATGTATGGGGATAATCTAAAAATATGCCTGCTGTAGGATTTCTAACTCATCTGGTAACTTCAGCCACTACCCCCCCACCACTACTCCCAAAGTTGTCATCAAACATTTCTGCTTTTTTCGTCACAGCAAAGGTCGTCACATTATTAATTAAAAAATTGTGCTGGAACTTGGCTACTGTTCTGCCTGCCTACATTACTGAGTCCACTTGGGACCCTGCTGTTTTTCAGATTCAAGAGACTGTAATTGCTTATTAAAAAATAAAAATCTTTGGGATAAATGAAATTCCAACATTGCCAAAAAAAAAGAGAAATACCCCATGCGGGTAAATGATTTATGAAAACTGCAATAAATACTGATAATGCTTTTTATCCACATGGAAATGCAAAACAGAGTAGAGAGGTACCGTATTACCTTTTTACTTTTATTTGAAGTGTTATAAATAGCCTGTGTATGTTACGTAACGAGCAGGCGTGACGTTGTGTAATTTGTTGGCACAGGATTAGGCTTTGGGGCTATGCACACATGGGGGCTAGTGCTGCAGCTCATGGAATGATGAGCTGGTGAGTCAGATGCAGGTTTCAAATATGAAAGAAACTGTAATGTGATGAATGTAAAGAAAAAAATGTACACAAAAAAGTATTTTCTGCCCACTGTGCATCAGGGCCTCTGGGACCTAGCATATGGTTTTTCTATGTGCTGCCCAAGATCCGCTAGAGAGGAATTCCCATGAGTCTATGCTGATCATGTTGCTGGGACCAGCTGTATTGCAGCTGAGTTACAGCTAACTGGCATTTTTTTTGCTTTCCCTGAAATGCTAACCTAAAGCAAATTGAACCCTGTGACCTTGTCAGGATGAAATCAGCTATGATTAGTGTTAGTGATGATTTTACGTGCTCTTTTCAGGACATCAGAACAAATTAGTTCATAAAGGAGCTTCATTGGCCAGTGCACGTATGCAAGCTCATGACATCCTTAACATTTTTGTAAAAATACATAGAAACATAGTTAGGTTCAAAAGTTTGCAGAAAATGACAGTACCTTGCAATAATGAATTAAAATCATCAATGGTGAGGTTCAGCAAAATGGAGGAATACAATTGCTATGACTTTTTTAGGCTTTTTTAGGCTTCAAGGGCCTGAGGTTACCATGTCTCATGAAACCTGGTGAAACGTCAGGTACAGGATATTTCTGCTTTTTGAATCCATCTCCGAGGTATGCAGCTTCCTGGACCTGGCCTCCTGCCACAAGCAGTTCATCAAGGGCCTCGCCAAAGTTACAAAGAGTCAACATTTTGAGCCTCCACCTTGTCCTCGTCAGGGCTCCTGTGCCAGACTTGTCCGACCTCAACCACTTGGAGAGGATGTTTGTTGTGATCTAAACTGGAATCTACTTGGGTGACTTCTCCTGACATGTTCACCACAGCTTCAAGTGTAATAGCAAGCCTGTACTCCAGCCCAGTCACTAAGGTGCTGTACTTCCACTAGATGGAGGTCTAGCAGTGCAGCTAGCTACAGCCAGCCAGTTGTACGGCATACCAGTCCAGCCTCCGCCATCCTCTCCAGCTAAGCCATCCAGGACTCTAGATAAGCATAGCACCCAGCCCGGTGTCTTCACATCCAGGGACTCCACTGACCGTGTAGCACTGCCCCTTGCCTCTTTGCCACACTCAGCCTACTAAACACCAGCAGCTGTCAAAGACTCCAAATTACCTCAAGGAGTTTGTTTGCAGGTTGCAGTGGAGACCCACTGCCATGCTACAATATGCAGGATACAAAATTCTGCCTCTGTATGGCACTCTATTCCCCTTGATAGTGCTGCAACAGAATTTATTTGAGGCGAATTTGAGGGGCAATGGTGGCTCAGCGGTTAGGGCTACTGGGCTACTGATCAGAAGGTCGTGGGTTCAAGCCTCAGCTCCGCCAAGCTGCC
>JAOUQW010028423.1:0-11234 GCA_028565825.1 Olivaichthys viedmensis
ACCAACATGCTGGGATATGCGAAGAATCAAATTTCACTGTACTGTACTTGTATATGTGACAATAAAGAAGCTTTCTTAATTAGTACTTACCACTGAAATGCATTGTAATGGAAGTAAACCATACCAAGGCCGTATAAAAAGGCAGCATTCTGGAAAAGAAATGAATGTTATGAGTTCAAGAAAACATGAGAGAAATAAAACCCAAAAAATACACATCACATGGCCTACACAGAACTGTTAGACCATTAGTAGGCCCCATGGATAGTTTTTTCTCCCAAAATCTGCTTTAAATTTTACCCATTTTCTAATTTATTTTTGCGATTCAGATTACTGCGTATTTACCCTCCATTTCACAAACGTTATGATGATTTTATTGTATTAGAAGGCACTAAATTAAAAAGTTATAAACTGAAATGGGTATCTGTGATTGTGCTTTGATGAGCAGTAATCAGTATTTTATTTTTTTACACGGTCAGACTTAAGGCGTTCATTGTGCGTCCTTCCGGCTCCACTCTGTGGTGTGTTTACAGACCTGACCATGTGATTTGTGATACGTTACAGTCCAATGTCTACTGGTTTTTTTGCTCAGCCCGAAAACTGGCTCACAATGATGAGTATGATATTTTTGTCTTTTTCTTTGCTGTTGCTTTTTTATGTCAAAGGCTTGCTGACATACCGGATTAAAAAGAAAACCAGCAGCTGCATGCAAGTTTGCACCAGGCCCAGTTTTAGTAAAAGTGGCCTATATCGCTAAACCCCTTGATAACACACCTGGTGTTTGCCGAGGGATCCCCCCCCAACTAAATCCATAAACATACATGGTGACGCTGATATTTGGTTCTATAATGCTAACAGTGGGTTACTCGGGTTGATACTACTTCCTGTTCATAAATCTGAGGGTTGCTTATTGGATCACCGACGGTAGATAGAAGTTTTTAGTAACAACTGAAGCTTACACTCAGACTAAGGGGTGAAATTGCCATATGCCACTTTTCCACTAGTCATGGTAAACGATACCACGGCAAGTTATATTTTTTATTACACATTCGCAGCAGAGATATGTGAGCTAACCACACTTTGCTGTTTTGGTTCTGTGAGTTCACGTAAAGCATGACAGTCCAAACACTGAGCTCTACTGACATGGTCACCTGGGTAAACATTGCCATCATGAGGGCGACAAGTTTGTTGATATTTTAAATGTTATATAATATAACATCATTATAGTTTATGATTAATGGAAGCCTCTCCCTTGGTTGTTATATGTAAATCTGGCTGTTTAGCCATGCACATGCTTGCGAAAAAAATGGCAATAGATGATGCACCGAATGAGTAACAGTGAAAACCACAGAAACCTTATTACTATGAAACAAAGCCCACAAGCGCCTGCGCTCTCTCACTCACCCTCTCCTGCACTCTCTCCCTCGCCCTCTTCCGCACTCTCTCCCTCGCCCTCTCCTGCACGCACTCACCCGCACTCCCTCGCCCTCTCCTGCACTCTCTCCCTCGCCCGCTCCTGCACTCTCTCCCTCGCCCGCTCTCCCTCGCCCTCTTCCGCACTCTCGCCCTCGCCCTCTTCCGCACTCTCTCCCTCGCCCTCTCCTGCACGCACTCACCCGCACTCCCTCGTCCTCTCCTGCACGCTCTCCCTCGCACGCTCCTGCACTCTCTCCCTCGCACGCTCCTGCACGCACTCACCCGCACTCCCTCGCTCGCTCCTGCACTCTCTCCCTCGCCCGCTCCTGCACTCTCTCCCTCGCCCGCTCTCCCTCGCCCTCTTCCGCACTCTCTCCCTCTTCCGCGCCCTCTTCCGCACTCTCTCCCTCGCCCTCTCCTGCACGCACTCACCCGCGCTCACTCGCCCTCTCCTGCACGCGTGCACTCCCTCGCCCTCTCCTGCACGCGTGCACTCCCTCGCCCTCTCCTGCGCACTCCCTCGCCCTCTCCTGCGCACTCCCTCGCTTTCCCTCGCCCCCTCGTGCGCACTCCCTCGCCCTCTCCTGCACTTTCACTCACCCCCTCCTGCAGCGCGCGCACGAACGCACTCGCCCTCTCCTGCATGCTCTCCTGCACGCGTGCACTCACTCGCCCTCTCCTGCACGCACGCACTCACTCGCCCGCTCCCACGCTCGCCCTCGCCCCGCACGCCCTCGACCTTGCCCTCTCCCCGCCCCGCACCCTCACCTGCCCTCTCCTCCACGCACGCACTCACTCGCCCTCTCCTGCACGCACGCACGCACTCACTCGCCCTCTCCCCGCCCTCACTCGCCCTCTCCCCGCCCTCACCCTCTCCCCACGCACTCACTCACCCGCTCCCACTCCCTCGCCCCCTCCCCGCACTCACGCTCTGCCCGCACTCGACCTTGCCTTCCCGCACCCTCACCTGCCCTCTCCTCCACGCACTCTCACGCAGTCCCTCCCTCGCACGCTCGCCCTCTCCCCGTACTCACGCTCGCCCTCTGCTCAACTTCTGCCCGCACTCGACCTCGCCCCGCACCCTCACCTGCACTCACCGTACCGCTCCTCCATGCACTCGCCCGCTCCCCGCACTCACGCTCGCTCTCTGCCCGCACGCACTCGACCTTGCCCTCTCCCCGCGCACTCTCGTGTCCTCTCCTGCACGCACGCACTCACTCGTCCTCTCCCCGCACTCACACTCGACCTCGCCCTCTCCCCACGCTCACCGTACCTCTCCTCCATGCACTCACTCGCCCGCTCCCTCCCTCGCACGCTCGCCCCGCACTCGACCTCGCCCTCTACCCTCTCTCGACCTCAGCCTCTCCCTGCGCTCGCCCGCACCCTCACCTGCACTCCCACCCTCCCCCTCTGCCCGCACTCGACCTCTCCCGCATGCGCTCGACCTCTCCCGCATGCGCGCGACCTCTCTCGACCTTGCTCTCGCTCGACCTCGCACGCACGCGCCCGCAAGAGAGGAGGAGAGGGCGCAGGAGAGGGTGAGTGAGTGCGTGCAGGAGAAAAAGAGGGCAAGTGAGTGCGCGCAGGAGAGGGCGAGTGCGGGCGCGCAGGGGAGGGCGCACTGCACTCCCTTGACCTCGCCTGCACTCAGATTTTGGTGCTGAAGTGAAAGCACATTTTGGTGTATAATTTTCAAATGTGGGGGGGGGGGACACTTGTTTAACAAGTTTTTCCATAAAAACAAACTACATATACGGCCATTATTAACATAATAGTCTGCACCTGAAAAGAACTGAACTCAGATGCATATCCAGTCTAGCCCCCCAACCAAGCTGCATGAGCATGAAAATTTTAAATTGGTGTTTACCTTCCAGTAGTCTGACTGTAAACTGTAGTACCTCTGGTATGCTGATAATGCTGCAATAGAGAAGAACAATATTTTTCTTTCAACTTTGAAAATGATGTAACATGCCACACGTCTCTGAACTTTCATTTCACACAAAATAAAAAAGTAAAACAAAGCAATGAGAAGATCATTTTAAAAAATCATTAGAAAGTGATTATGGAATTCATAAGCCTTAAAAAAAAAAGAAAAAAAAAAAGACAAATGAGACATGTGCATGGGTTGTGATATAATAAAGTGTAAACAAACAAAGTCACAAAGTCTGAGAGTATCAAGTATCAGAGAAAGCACAGTGGACAAGTACAAGTGGGAGTCACTGTGGGGAAACAGAAGACAATAGAGGGAAATGTTACATGATGTTCACCTTTTGGGTAATCCTCCAGTAAGAGGTTGAAATGACCCAACTGGCAAAATAACCCGGGGTCGACTTTTCCTTCAGCTTTCAGGATCAAAGAATCATAGCAGCGAACAGCCTGGAAAGGAAAGAATGTGTAAAATGTCAGCACTACTCTTCCTGCCAAATTAATAAAAAACAGTAATGTTGCAGAAGAGCAAAAGGTTATCTGAACTACAAGCCTTTCTCTATGCAGAATATACTATGCCTCAGGGGACCTCAATGACTGCAGTTGACCGAGCAGTATCTAGCCCTTATCCAGCTTTGCCAATGTGAACATCTGCAGCTTAATTTATGTACATTATGTGTTCCAATTATGTCTGTTTCTGATCTATTATAATGTGGAAAAAGCAAACACCATCACTTGAGAGTTGTTAGCTTTAAGGCTGAAGATGGAAGAGATGATAACACTAGTAGATGATCTAGAAAAAAGACAAAAGACACAGGAGAGTCTCACATGATACACAGCCAAGGGTGCGTCCAAAATATTGCCATCCAGCTAGACTAAGCAACGTCTGAAACATTGGAACAGGCCTGACCTATGTGCTCCTACAACACCTACAAAGCTCCTACAAAGCAACACCATCGTGCCACTGCCATGCTGAAAATGATGCACCCTCCATGTAATATCTGGTCAGATGTATCCTATGGTAGTCTCTTTTCAACAGGGTAGAGGGGGGCTTGTGCATAGCAGTAGATGGGTCTAGTGGTTTTGAGCCTAAACAAAAATACTACAGTTCTACAGTCCACGGCTTGGTCCATGGTGCAAGTGACCTGAACAGCGGGGGGGGAGGGAGATAAGGCATGTTCCTAGCATAAGGCATGTTTTTTAATTGAAGTTGATTGCATGTTTTTGAACTGGCCTATAGCCTGTATTATAGTGTAGCTTTTATCATTACGAATAGGGGTGTAACGATATACTTTGTTCACGATTTGATTCGATTCACGATACTGGGTTCACGATTCGATGTTGGCACGATGCTTGAAATATTTTTGAAAACAACTTTTAACAAAGAAGAATGACTGCAAATATACCATTTCTTTTTATTTCTGAAGCAGAAACAATGTGCATTTTTTTCTGTATATATTTGTGAACAAAAAAAAGAATATTTAGTAATCCAAGAAAATACCAGGAACCAGGAATAACATAGCAGCTTCACCATACTTAGACCGTAGCCTGTAGGCAGGGTTAGCGAGCAAATAAAAACATTTCCATGTCATGTTGGTGAAATATATTTATGTACATTACAGGCAGAAAAACTCACATTTTGGTCAAAACCCGATTTCTCGTCAATTTCTCGAATTTAAAAGACAACGGAGCGTCTCACACTCCCCTTCACCTGTTTCTAAAAACGACGCTGAAGTTAGGAGGGTCACATGACGTGGTGGTGTGGGTTACGTTGATTGGTGGTCAAACAGTGAAATTGCAGTAGATCATTAATTAATAGAATACACCCGATATTGCAGATCTCCACGAGGCACATCCTCACGTTTTTTTTGCATCGTGATGTATCGTGTCACGACGCATCGTAACTCCCCTAATTACGAAAAATCCAAATCCTTTTATACAGCAACAAGACATATGATGCAGTATTCAAGTTCTATTAGAGCACGTGAATCCACAATAATGAAGAAAGTAGACCTTATCTGTAGGGTTCGGTCAGTGGGAACTTGTTTATTAAAGTAGCTGAGCTGCGTGTTGATCTGGGTGGATGACAGATGACAGCAGTCTAATGCTTGTAATTTGCTGCATTAAAATGGTGAGCTCAAACAGTAGCCTAGAAATTTTGAACCATCCTGCCTCCTTTGAATCACCAGTGTGGCAGTCCTTCACTTTTACAAGAAAGAATCAACACCGCCAAAATCAACTCTTCCAGCAATGTTTGGTGTCAAACTCCCCATACTTCTGATCAAGTACAACTGATCAGAAGTATACTGAACTGTGGAAAACGAGAAATTAAAGTAACTGTTAAACATGCTCAAGCCAAAGTATGAAATTACAACCAGGGTACAGTTTAAAATGAATACAATTATTATATTACAATAATACAATTAAACAACAGCTTAACCGTGATGCGAACCGAACCGTGGCCCAAACCCCGACAATTGGACCGAACCGTGAATTGGGTGAATTATTACACACCCAATAAATTGGATAGCTAATTGTATACCAAAGTGCACCTAAAAAGGTTAAATCTAGAACCTGTTCTTTGGTTGTCCCTCTGGGGGAACTCAAAGATTCTATATAGAACTTTACAACCAAGTGTTTCTCTATTAGAAAGGGTCCCAAGTATAGGAAGAAAAGAACACTTAGCAGTCCAAAGGTTTTTTGGGGTTTTTTTTTTTTTCCTAAGAGTGTAGGTGTAACTAAAACTGGGAACACCATGTATATCCAGCTATGAAGATAGCCAGCAATCAACTTGTCGCCTACGTGGACTCCTTGTGCCATCAATGGTACCTACACAACTAATTCTGTTTGAAAAATCGGAACAAATTATTTTCCAGTTTTATGCAAGACGATATTGCAGATCTCCACGATGCACATCCTCACGTTTTTTTGCATCGTGATGCATCGTGTCACAACGCATCGTAACTCCCCTAATTACGAAAAATGCAAATCATTTTATACAACAACAAGACATATGATGCAGTATTCAAGTTCTATTAGAACATGTGAATCCACAATAATGAAGAAAGTAGACCTTATGTGTAGGGTTCGGTCAGTGGGAACTTGTTTATCAAAGTAGCTGAGCTGCGTCTTTTTTGTAACCCCGCTCTCTCTCTGTAACCCTCCAGTAAAGCATTGTCCCTCAAAACATTGTAATGATGAGATTATTTTGGTTAAAACTCTAAAACTGTAATCAAGTGCTTTGGCAGTTGAACCAGTGATTCAAAAGGCAGCATAGAAGTACATGAATCGTAATTTGAGGATTGCCTTTGCGCAACTAAATAAATATGTTTGGGGTTGTTTTTTTTAGAGCATTAACGTAAATGTTACTTTCGCAAAAATTGGGCCTACGACTTAACATGCGCTATTATCTATGCGTCTTCACACAGGAATTTTTCATTTTATTTTTTATTTATGCCCCCCCAACAAAGTTAGGCCAAATTCCGAATGACTTCTTACTCATTACGTATGTGCTCTACCTAAGGTATAACAATCGCCTTATACACCCTACAAATGGCACATCAGGTCATGCACACCATTTGAGATTCAGCCACAGAAGAAAAAAAAAAGAAAAAAAAATGTGGTGGAAAAACTAAGCCCAATGAAACACGGTAAAAGTACATCTCTGTCTTTACAGATTTAATGTTAATCGAGTAAGATTAAAACATAATCCCCATTAAAACTACTCTTACAAGTATAATTTATTTAAAAAGCTACCGCTTCGCAATACTTTTTACACAAAACATGGGACTGAGACAGTCATCTCATTTAAAAGTATGTTTTCGCGCTGCGGTTCCGCTCTAATGAAATCCCCTCGCGCACACACACACACACACACACACACACACACGAGTCTTCAGCGCAAGAGACCCTGCTGCTGTTTGTGGGGAAAACAATTTCAGCGCCATTATTCCTAACTTCATGACGCGTTCATTGTAGAAACTCGTATCGCGATAACAATAAAAATACGATTAATCATGACGTGCTAATTATGGGTTTGCAAGTCATAAAATTATGATCTTATTGTTGCATTTAAATACAATCACTTCTAACAGGAAATTAACTGCATACCCAGTCATCTCGGACGAAAAATGGCCAAAAACAGGACAACGTTTGTAATGTGGCATCTGATTACTGAATGGCTCAGTGGAACGTAACAAACAAGGTTAATCACACCACAGGAACAACAGATAGCACACTGCAATTTCAATTTGCAACCACAGATAAAAAGCCA
Organism: Olivaichthys viedmensis; assembly: GCA_028565825.1. Classification (NCBI taxonomy): domain Eukaryota; kingdom Metazoa; phylum Chordata; class Actinopteri; order Siluriformes; family Diplomystidae; genus Olivaichthys; species Olivaichthys viedmensis. The sequence continues at coordinate 7,613 of JAOUQW010028423.1, forward strand.
CTGAAACTTGAGAGCAGGGTTTCGTTTTCTACATGTTCACTGAAACATAGTAACTACGGAGTACTTGAATTTACCATGGATTGTTCAAGTAAAACTAGAATACAGAGGACAAAAACAGAAACTAGGAGAGAAAAAGAAAATAAAGGATGAAAAAAAAATTTTTTTTGTAAATTTTACACACAAAAAAAGAAAAAGAAAAAAAAAGTAAATATCACAATTACACAGGTATTCAGACCCTTCGCTGTGGCACTCGAAATTGAGCTCAGGTGCATCCCATTTCCATTCATCATCCGTGAGATGTTTCTACAACTTGATTAAAGTTCATCTGTGGTCAATTCAGTTGGTTGGAAAGGGATACCCTCTGTCTATATACTAGCATACCATTACCATTAGAAACGGTGTCAAATTAAATTATTTTAGCACTGTGCGTGTCTCATTTGCCCTCTTGTTCCATCCCTCTACATTCTTCTCTGTGCGTCTCAAAACCAGTGAAAGAAGGATGCATCCTCCCATTGCTCAAAACTAAACAATAAATACAAACAATTCTATTTATGATCTAGTACTTACAGCAGTGGACAAATCACTAGCCCCAACGCCCATGACAAGCAGAGTGTGTGTCCAGGCTATCGGTTTATTTGTAGGATCAGTAGACTGCAGATATGGCGATCACCCTGTTTCCTATTGGCTTTCGTTGACAATTTTTTTATTTATTTTTTTAAACGTAATGCAATTGAGCTAGTTCGTATATTTATTGGTGGTGTGATCTCGCTGTAACTATAGCTCACAACTTGTTCCCGAAACTGCATGATGGACAATCATAAATTATACAAGTCAGTCTGTGTTAGAAGTGGACACGAGAACTCAACAAGTGACAATGATTGATCATGACTACGCAATTAGTATGTATGCAAACGTTTTGTTTTTCAAATCTTGAACTTTTCTCAAATCCGTTTTACAGCAAATAAAGAGCAGTACCAAGCAACAGAGCGTAAATCCATCAAGAAATAGAGCCATAATCTTTACAGTGGCACCAGGGATGGGAACTGGGGGTCTACAGAGACTGCACAGATGACAGAGACAGACAGACACTCATTTCAGAATCAACGACACGCAGAAACACTGACGAAACAGAGCAAAATACAGTGCCGTGTAACACAAGCGGTCATAACTCTAGAGCAAGATCCTCTGGTCTGATGAAACGGAGATTGAACTATTTGGCCACAATTCCCAGCAGCGTGTCTGGAGGAAACCAGGAACTGAGCATCACCTCATTAATACCATCCCTACAGTTAAACACAGTGGTGGCAGCATCGTGCTGTGGGGATGTTTTTCTGCGACAGGGAGTGGGAGACGAGTCAGGATCGAGGGAAAGATGGATGCAGAAAAATATAAAGCAATTCTGGGTGAAAACCTTCGCCCCAGCCTGAGATCTTGGGCACTCCGGAAAAGGTTTACATTTCAACAAGACAACGACCCGAAGCATAGAGGCAAGAAAACACAGGAGTGGCTTTGGGAAAACTCTGTGAAAGTCCTGGAGTGGCCCAGCCAGAGTCCGTACCTGAACACAATAGAGCATCTCTGCAGAGACCTGAAAATGGCTGTGCACCGACGCTCCCCATCCAACCTGGCTGAGCTTGAACGATTCTGCCAAGAAGAATGGGAGAAACTTCCAAAAGAAAGGTGTGCCAAGCTTATAGGATCATTCCCAAGAAGACTTGAGGCCGTCATTGCTGCCAAAGGTGCTTTGTCATTGTGGAGTATTGTGTGTAGATTGATGAGGAAAAAAATTAGTTGAATCCATTTTAAGATAAGTCTGAAACATCCCAAAATGTGGAAAACTTGAAAGGGTGTGTGAACTTTCTGTATGCACCGTATGAAAAATAACCTCACTGGAATAGGCACAAATTCTCAAGTAACCTTAGAAACTATAAAAACAGCATTTTTTGATAACCAAGCACTGCATACAGCAAACATCGTTGGTAAATAGATTGAACTGCTCATCAGTCTGATTTCCTGAGCCAATTTGAAAATAACTGGCAACAACTAATAACATCTTATACTTTGTTCCAATAATGTTATAACCAAACGTGTGTGTTAATGTGAAACTGCCCTCAGACTGCAGCAACACAGCATCAGTCAGTGCCGGTTAAAAGGAGCAGCTATCTGGAGTTCAGACCTAACTGCTTGTCTAGTCTAGTGCACACACGTAAACCTTTACTGCTTCTAGTCTAACAGGGTTTGTAATGGTGCAACAAGGGCAGTGGTGGCTCAGTGGTTGGGGCACTGGGCTTCTGATCAGAAGGTCATGGGTTCAAACCTCAGCTCTGCCAAGCTGCAAGGCCCTTAACCCTCCCTGCTCCCGGGGCGCTGTATCATGGCTGACCCTGCGCTCTGACCCCAGCTTTGACCCAACATGCTGGGATATGCGAAGAATCAATGTTACTGTACTGTACATGTTACAATAAAGGAGCATTCTATTCTATAATCACTATAGGTAGATGAGGCAAAAGGTAAAAGTAACAGCTTTAAACTTTAAAAAAGAAAAAAATAAGGGGTGTAACGATGTGCATTTTTAGGGGTGTAACGATGTGCATCGTGGACATCTGCGATATCAGATGTATTCTATTAATTATACCCTCTACTACAATTGCACTGTTTGAACACCAGAGGACGCAATCAACATAACCCACACCAGCACGTGGTGTGTGGATGACCTGCCCATCATTATTAACAGCTAGGGGTGGGCGATATGAGCTCAAATTAATATGATATTTTCCACTATACAGACGATAAATCACAAACGCCAAAAACGTAGTAATTTTTTTAAAAATAGATTAGACTTAATAATAATTCAAGAAACTTAGGAAAATTTAAGCAATTGCTGTTATGTTTAACTTTTTACCCGAATACAAAAATAGTGCAGTTTTTTTTTTTTTTTACAGAATAACACTGGTAATTATAATGATTTCAAAACTGCAAACTTCACAATTTTTAATAAAATGAATGTAGGCTATGCACAATCCGCAGCTACTTTTGACTTGCTGTCGCGAGTTGATTTGTTTTGGCCGTGGGTTGGGGGTCGGGGGATTTGCATACATTAATCTGATGAATATTAGATTAGTTATAGCACTGTTTTGCAAGCCAAATAGGTAAGATGGAGGTTTTTTTTTTTTAGTGCAAACAGAAAATGTGTTTGACTGGTTCGGACTATATGAGCTTTTAGCCATTTTACCGGTCGCCTGTTTAAACCATTACTGACGATCGCTAACCCCCCCGCCCAAAATAAAACGCAGGCTAGCGGCAAGACGACGCATGTGTGCTTCGGGGAATCAATTCATCCGCTCGGTTCATGTTGCCTTTGACGTATTTTTGACAGTTGCTTCACACTTGTCGATTCGCATTCATAACTTGGAAGTCGTATGTGTAAAAATAAATTGTGTATCCGTAATTTCTCTGATATGTATGACTATTTCTTTGTGAAAGTATGAAAATATAGTTTAGTGTACGACGGATGTATTTATGCACTGATGAAGGTAATCGCGCATGAATGACTAATGATGGCGTCCTTACTCCATACTACTGGGGCTAACTGTTGCACGTACTCTAGTCGCCTCCTCATATT
>JAOUQW010028424.1:0-11233 GCA_028565825.1 Olivaichthys viedmensis
AGATTTATGGCAGTAACAGAAGGGTTTATGTAAGGAGACGAACAGAAGAGAGATTGATACCACAGTGTATAAAAACAGCAGTGAAACATGGTACTGGATTTTCTGTGGTCTCAGACTTTTGGACCCCACTATATGTACTGTGGTGCCATGATAAATAACTCTAAACCTGTTCACAGAGTCCCTCAGAACAATAAAACAATGGATTAATGCAGCTACTTAGTCCCGATTATGCATCACATCTTTATTTATGTAGTGGAATTTCGAAAAACAAAATTCGGTCATGTCATTTTGAGAGAAGATTTCATCAGAAGCCCAGCTGATCAGCTCTGAGTGACTAAAAACGCAAGGCCTTGAATTATCCAACACCACATTTTAAGTGTCTCATTTATATAGACCCATGACTGTTTTTGAAAAGAAAACATGAGAATCATGGCTTGCATTTCCACCATTAATGAGTCCTTTTTTATTTGCCTTACTCACAACATTCTTCCTGCTCTGGGTATCATCAAACTTGGAAATTATTAACTACTAATTCTAATTGTTAAATCATTCGTAAGGGTTGCATTTATTACATTCAAACATTGAATTGTGATGTAGTCCAGAAGGTAAGAGTTTACAATCATGTAGTTTTAACCCCTTGGCATTACTAGAAGTACTGGTAGTGCTAGCTTGCTCTAACCGTCACTTTTTACTTCAATGCCATTATGGGATGGTGCTGCACGCAAACCTTAACGTTACAGTTTCACACGGCTTGGTTCCATGCCACCAAAAACAGAGGCGTGGCAAGCGGTCAGACTGGATTCCAGGGAGCAGTGAGAGTGAAATCCACACGGCAGATTCACATACGGCCAGCGAGGAGCACAGTGGACCTGAATCAGAAACAGCACTGCTCTCCAACTAGTGCTGACTTGCTTAAAGACTGCACCTCATCTCTTCAATCATCACAAGATAAGACACCCCCTTTGAACGGATGAGGCCACTAAAACCACACATGTACTGCAAGACACAACAAGTATAATGATTTAATAATCTAGCAGTCGTTAGTGGGATAGAGACTCTGAGTTAATTTCACATTCCTTCCAGAAAAAGAAATACAATTTACAAACCAAAGTAAATCAAAGTTTGGGAGCAAAGTTGACACCTTAAAATGGGCAAAGCCTGTTCAAATAAACAGAAGGAGAATATCTACATGAGTGTGTATTTAAATCAGCAGCCTTTTAAAGTTTGGTCATCTAGATACAAGACAATGAGTGATGAAATGGAAATGGAAAGTGAGGTAAGCAGATGATCCGAGTAAAAAAGCATCACAATTAGGACATGAATAGCCTGAAGCATCATATTAGGTTTGGTGGCTCTCAATCTTATGAAAAACAAAATCTAGAACATGGTGAAGAAGAAAAACAAGTTAAGTAGTTCAAAATGTCAGCAGCAACATTTTTTTTTGGGGGGGGAAAGCAACTGGAAACTACTACAGCAGAAAACCATAAAGCTATTGCTTAGATGTATGCAGCAACTATGGCATCAGATTTACATTGCTGACAGTTTGAACAAGTCACAGTCAGAAAGTAAGAAAGGAAAATAGTTGACTTGTTTTCATGCCAGCTCTCTCTGAGTAGACTATCATAGCAGATCTCTTCAGCTGAAAGCTTATCTGTTATAAATGTCTGCCTTCTGCCACAATGGTATGCTTTATTCAACCTAGAGTGTTTTAGGTGGCATGAAAACAGCAGGCATTTGTTGCAAATGCCACCTTCTGAAAAAACACAAAACCCGGGCGAATGAGTCTCTAATTGCCCTACTTAGAAGTCCAAACCGAATCCAAGTCAAGTATATTCTTATAGTCTTCACTGACCCAAGTGTTAAGTTTCCCAGCATCACACTCTGCTGTTGTATGTTTTGGGTATAATTGTACATAGAGACAGGTGTCTTTAGTGTAGGTGTGTTATTGAGAACATTCTCTACATACTGCAGAAGACAGGGAAACACTGACAGCAGGTGTTGTGGATTTATTTCTCGATCATGTAGTGTTTAAACTGGTTTGTCGCAACAAAAGACGTAGCTGAAATGTCAACATATGCCAGAACTGTACACTTAACAAGGTTGTTTTTTTTTTTCACTTATTTTTTTTTTATTAAAGTCTTTGCACCTAAAGCACTACAGGGAAATGTGTTCAAGGAAGTGAATGAAGAACGAATGACCTCACGTGTGCTAAAGAGTGAGAGTGATACGCAGCATGAAAAAAACTGAGAAGATAAATTATACTGATTCATAACCTGTACTTTGGACATTTGCTTCTCCTGCGGCCTTCAAATCAGTTTCGATGCAGTGCACTTTATGGTTTGTCTTTATGTTGAAAAATATACAAAAATGGTCCTTCTTTTGTAAGATTCAGCTTGTGTTGAATTGTCTGGCTAAAGTCATAGTTAACATATATATATATATATAACATATATCATATCTGGTCATGATAATAACCCATACAAGCAAATCTTGCCCTTTCCTAGCAGTAATACTTTCACTGACTCTTCAGTTGCTGAAGGGCAGAGCTTCATCCCCACAATTATATTTTATCTGTGTATATTTAGGGGGTCCAAGTGCATATGACTATTACACCTATACTATTATACTTGCATGCTAAGTAATCAGACTAAAAAGCTAAAGAATAAGGGTATTTAGAAATTTGAAACACCAGTGTAGCAGCTGTGTGCAAGTGGTTAACATTAGTGTGCAACTACTAGGTGATTGATGTCATACAAGAAGGCATTACCGAGTCTTAGTTAAATGCCTCAACATTGTGTGTGTCAAAGTGCAAGTCACTGAGGCACAACCACATGCTAAACAGTTACTGCACTTTAAGAAACTTGCCTTATATAGTGCGTGTGTGTACATAATAGGTCTTAATATGTGCAACATAATATAGTACATAATAGGTACATATGTATATTTACACAGTCCTGTCCATCCATATTTATCTGTATATATCTGCACAGCTATTTCTTTTATATTATTTATACCTTATCTTTTTATTCTTTCTTTTTTTTAACCTTTTACTTCTGTTGTCTTGTATTATTGCACTATTTGTATGCTGCTGTAACACTTAAATTTCCCACCTGGGATCAATAAAGTGTTATCTTATTTCATCCTATCTTATAATATGTGCAAACTGTTAGTATTGCTTATAGTTCTGCATATTCCTAAGCAAATGATCATACCAGGAGCTGAATTTGACCTTGCTATTAGAATTTGGCTTACTTCTCCCCAAATGTTTTGCAGAAGAAAATGATCAGTTTCAGATTCTCACTGTTTTGTGCCTCAGGACATACATGCCCCCTTTTCCAAGCCATATTTATCAAATTCCACTAAATTGTACTAAACTAGAATTTGGTTCCAGACCTTATCTACTAGAATTTAAGCAGGAATGCAGTTATCTTACAAAACAGGTACTGGTACGCAGGACATAAACTGCAGGTCTATTCTTCAGTCTATCATAGGGAAAAAAGTGCAGATTTCCCCTTTGATCCAGCCCAGAGCAACAAGTCAACTTGATCTAATTCAAGAAAAAGGAATCCTTGAATTAGATCAACAAGTAATAGAAACTCTTTACCATAAATACAAGAACTATAAGCAATACTAACAGTTTGGAATCATAATAGGAGACACTATGTAAAGTTATATAAGCCTGCAATTGTGCAATGTCCCATCTCTTTGCACTACAGTGAGCTTGTGTGTCAGTAGAATAGGCAGAAATAGGTCAATGTGTGAGGCCAAGGCTTCTCTGTTACACAGTAAGAGTCATTGCAGCGGCCTTCAATGAAAGGAGGGTAAGAGCAAGAAGCAGAGAGCTCGTTTTTCAAACAGTGACTGTGCCAGGCCTCACCATGCTACAGGCGATGCAAACAGAGAGAATTTTGTTAGAGGAGAAGCAAACGGGAGAATCCTCTTTCAAAACAAGATGAGCGCTTGGCCTTAAAGGATTGTAGGGAACCAGACTGTCTGCTCACAATAAAACTTCAGAGGAGAGAAAACACAGAGTGGAGATGGCCATTTTTACATAATCTGACATTTCGGTTGTTTTTTTTGTTTTTCTTTCGGAGTATTTGTCGATAGGTAAGTGCAGCTGCTTTGCTAATGTACAGGCTCAAGCTGCGTCTCAAAAAGCATAGTTCACGTACTTTTAGTGTGAGTAGTGTGTACACACTGGGAAATTCAGCCAGATGTACTGCACTATTAATACCTGGTCAATGTACTAAAACCTCGGAAAAATTAAGTGTGGACTGCCTCCCTGCGGCGTGAAGAGTTGCTGGGTCACTTTTTGCACTCTGCGGCCACATGCCTGCTTTGTGTAGAGGAAGGGGCGGAGCCACCAGAAGACCCTGCGACTTCGATTTTTTCTAAATGTCCGACTAAACGAGAATGCCAATACACTGTGGACACATATTGGAAGCATTAAGATGTTACTACCCTATGGAAATGCAGGTACTATACGGAGTGCCAAGTTATTATGCAACACAGTTTTGTTTTTTTTAGATATCTTGCAATAATTAGACAAGCACTGGAATTCTGTTGAACAAAAAATATTGTGTTACACTAATATTTGTTTTGAGACACTTTTTTTTAAGATACTGACTTCCACAAATGTAAGAAATCATAAAAGCTGGTATTTGTAGTGTGCCGCTTTATTATGCAGTAAACAAACTCAAACTAAAAGTACATTTTATAATATGTTGGTTGAAAGGAAAATCTAATTATTGCAACAAAAGAACTATGGGACTTCGAGATCACATATAGCCTGTGCTTTTAACTGCTAATTAACGGTTTGAAGGCTTACAGTCTATTTGGAGATGTACCCGCCCCTTCTTCTCAATCACAGACACTAGCCTGTCATCCATGCTTTTGGTGAAAATGTCTATTTCTGATCGTGACCAATGCTATGGAAGTATACTGCTTTCCATGATTGTAAGTTCTCCGTTTGAGAGCAGATCAGAAGTTCTAATGATATCGGGTGAACAAGCTGGCCATTCCCTAATCCTGTTGCCTGTGAACCCTTTTGTTTCTAGCCAACCTCGAGAATATTTTGAAGCATGTGATGGTGCATTGTCTTGCATGAACATCACCTGTTTCCTGAATGCAGCTGGCTTCTTTTTAAACCAGAGGAGAAAGTTTTTCTCCAGAAAATCAGTTGGAACTTCCACGAAGTTTGAATTTTAATTAATATTAGGAAATAATGCGGGCGGTTACAAACACAGGCGTAACTTTGTTTTGAAAAAGTGCTGGGGACAGAAATGATGAAACTGAGACGTTTTAGTCGCCTGTATGAAAGCGTGACTCACGGAAAAATATACGCATCCACTTTAACTAGCGTTTAAATCCACACCAGCTTTTTAAACACGTCCAGCAATCATGGAATTGTGGATGATTCAAAAGACTTTTAAAATGTAGTTGCATGGTTTACATCACCTACATGATGAGGAGCCCGTTAGGAGAATACCCGCGACCCCGTAGCCTGATTAAATTGGCCATTATAATGAGCTACAGCCGGTATAAAGCCTCACTTTATATTGCAATCATGATTGTAGTTTTCTGTAAATAAATTCATGATACAATAATGTGATGATATCGCCGTGTGTGACACAAACATCCGGGTTCGCCAGAAAATAAGCTGCTAAAAACGCACTCGTCGGGTGTTCATTTGTCCGGATGCGAGTTTTGTCATAGAGGAGATATTTATATTACGTTATGATCAGAAACACTGTTTTGAGTCTTGGCCGCAGGCCAAACGCACATGACAGTGTGGAATGCTACAAACAGCACTTAATAACACTCACATCCAACACCGTCAGCAGGTTTAGGCACACTGCCCATGATTCACGTCTCGAACAGAGAGACCTCAGTGAAAATAGAACAAGTGCAAAAATAGACTCCCCAGTAGTCCTGTATGTCCGAAGAGAAAGCTATTTCTAAAATTGCGATCACAAACATTAAACCACAGTGCCTTGGATTGACTGGATGAGCTCTTAAAAGAATAGTTCACTAAATAAAAAAATGTTAGCTTCTTTAGTTTTGCACTTGACCTACGAAGCTAATGTTGCTAACAAGTAATGGAAGTCTTTCTTTACCCAAAATCTTTTCCATAAATACAAGCCCAAATAGTCATATACCTGCATACCAGTGGAACTATATTATCATTTGCATTACTTCCACATTTTCAGCCTTCAAACTTTGGGTGGCAAAGCCTAAAGGCCAAAATGACACCAAATACCAAAAGGATTAAACAATTAAAAATCAGGCGTGTTTTGTTCCAGTAGCAATTTACTAAACCTAGAAAGTATACAGTTCACAAGTCTATATCCAATATAGTAATCGTTAGCAAAACAAGTCCTTCAATGCTAAAAATGGCATGGTGATGAAAAATGTAAAACTTTACATTGACCTAATGCGTAACAAGCTTGAAAACTTTTATGCTGGAGCAACGTTCACAAACCGTCCTACTGGAGAGCTACCTTTCTTCCGAGCTCCAACCTAACCTCCAACCCCCCCCCCAAAAAAAACACCCACCTCACCCATCGGCCCTCAACTAAAAACAGTAGTTAGAGCAGGTGCAGTGGATAATGCTTGGGACTAAACCCTGGAGGAAGGTAGAGCTCCAGGGTGCAGTTTGGTGATCCCTGTGCTAAAGTTTTCCACAGGGACCAACAGCTGCTGTAATCTCTTCCTAAAATTGATCCAACATTATTTCCGAGCCAAATCAGAAACGGTTTACAATGAGTCCACAGAGCCGGCCGTGTGTGAAACGTGACGAAAATCGGTTTGCACTGGAGGTCAGAATGCCCCCCTGCGGTGTGAAGAGCTACTGGGTCATGTGTGTGGTCTTTCATCTGCATGTGGGTAACTGAACACGCTTGTATGTTCCTGCTGGTGGGATTTCTTTTATCTGCGCCTACAAATTTGCCTTTTATTTGCCTTATCCGAAAAAAATGAAAATTGAGGTTGAGCAATGATTGAAGAATTGTTTGTTTCATGTGAATTTTGAGTTCATTTTTTACGACTAAAACACCTAATAGTCTCTCAAATTATAAAACTGCTCAATGATTGCTTATAAGCATTGGCGATGAATGATTTCCCTTGGAATGACCATCTGTCGCTACAGCTGACGTATCATGTTGATAGGAACATCAGTAGGAACAGTTTTCATAAAAAAATGTTTCCTGCAGACGTATTTGCGTTACTCTGAGAAATTCAAGGCCAAGTCTATTTCATCAGCCACGGCCCATGCACCACATCATATGTTAATGGCATTACTGCATAGCTGCTTAATAACATAATAACATAGCTCACTTGACAAGAGCCAGTAATTAACATTGCTGTTTCACAACAGTAACTTCAGTAACAACTGTGCTTCATAAGTAATGATTAATAGCTAATTATATTTACTTAACATGCAAATTTTCATTCTTACTAATTGGAATACCATGTTAATTTACTGTTTGATGTGAGCGCATTGCCTTGGCATTACAATAAAAACACCCACTAATATAGCTAACGCTCGGAATGTTTTAACATCCGACTCGACTATAACACACACACAAGGAATTCCTATTCCTATCTCAAGATGTTTGCGAAAAATACAGCTCGCTCGACAGGACAGACCAAAACCTGCTCATGTAAGTGAAACCCCAACAGTCCAAACCCTGCCCTCAATCTCATTTGCCAAAGAATTAGATGACTATTATCAGTAAATTAGAGCAGGAGATGGCATTCCTTGGAATCTACTTAACCTCTAACGTAGCAAACACGTATACAAAGAATGTGGTGGTCTGTCAACGCTTTATAAATGAGGGAGACGCCCTCAACGATAAACTGCTTTATTAGATGCATGACTTTTTGCAGTTTCCCCATCAACAAAAAAAAAAAGTCATAAAAGTTGTTTTTCATCTCTAGGGGTCACATGTCACATTAAAAAGGGTAAGATTTCATTGCGAAAATGTACAGCCAAATTCCAAGTGCACAGCAAATTTTAAGTCAGGGAGGTTCTACGCCTGGGGACAAGAGTGTCCATGGGATTAGCCATCGGCAAGCATGAGGGGAGGAGGTCTTCACAAAATAGTATGCTAAGCATGTCTGTGCGTAGCTCTAGTGAGTTCAGGTATTTGAAGGACTAATAAATCCATAGAAGAAAATTTGCCTTTGCCCTCCCAGTCTATTGGCCTATTCTGAAATGACAAAAATATCTGCAGGGGTTCTAACTGAATGAGAAAAACTTGCATGGCTATATAACGACAGCGTATTTTGGATCTCTCAACCGTCTGAAGTTCTGCAATGCAAGAACTTCCCGTGTGGAATTCAAACAGCATTAACAGCAACAAGACCAATGACTGAGTTTATCATGCATTGTATATACTGAGTATGGATGTCCCCTGGAAACCGGGTCGGAGCGGAACCAGCTTTAAATTAGTAAAATCCCGAGAATTGATAAGGTCGGACATTAACGGTTCTGCAATCCGCACTTGAGAATTTGGAATTTATGGAAACACCACACAGATTAATGTTGTATATCTTTTTTTCTCTCTCTCTCTCTCAATGGGAAGGGTTACCCAACAGCTTTACACACACAAACACACACACACTACTTCAGAGGTGTTCACCTACACATGAGGAATGGCGGAGAGAACTAAAAGATGGAAGGTGTGGTTGCATTTTAGTAGAGTTGATGAGAACGCTTGTTGCAATAAAACCCTTGTCTGTAAAGGAGCGATCTCGCGAAACACCTGTTGATTGGACACAATATAAATCACTGCAGTCCTCCTTGTCTCACATCTACCTCATCTACTGCCGGTCTACCGCAACAGAGCCGTATACGGAGTTCACCAAGCTAATAAAACTATTCAAATTAGCTAATACATGAAAGCTAATTTATTTGCTCAAGGGGTTCTCAAACCTTTTTCAGGCAGGAATACCCTTCAAGGAAAAACAATTCCACAGACTCCCTTATGATCATAGAACATTTATTTTCTGAAAATAATCCAACTATTCAAATACTAGGCCCATTAAGTTTATTATGCACTGCCATATTTATTTATTGGAGCCATTAGAACTTTTTTAATTAAACAATAACTAGAACAACTTTAATAGGAGTTGATTACAATTTTCACCACTGTAACATCTTTTTGTGTTTTTTAAAAGAAAATAAATAAAAAGACTTGGTTACTGTTTACTGTTTATGTAATTCTTTAAGACTCTACCTTATGTTTTTGAAATTCTTTTAGCTGTAAAGAGTCTTGTTAATTTGATTTGTTTTAAATTGTCGGTGAAACATTTCAGACCCTATAATAGTGACATTTTATTTAATTTGTAATAAAGTTGTTTTGTTGCTCCTGAAAAAAAGAATGATTTGTTATATAGGATAATACATTTGTTATAGAGGATAATAAAGAATGTTGAGTCTATTGTTGATTAATTCTGTTTTATTTTCTTGAAAAAGAACTGCTAACAGCACCGAACAGATAAGCAGTAACCATAACAGTAGTATTATCAGTAAAGTCCAAAGTAAAGCCCATCCTTAATGCTGCATTCACTATTTCCTACCACACATGAAATTTTAAAAATGGATTTGATTTGAGGAAGATTTTTAAAAAACGCTCATGTTAATATGCATCAACTGATTGTCATCCAGCTCTGGGCGATTTGGCTTCAGAAGCGGTGATCAAATTCTCCAGCCGTAATATATATAATTCTTTGTCTGGTATTGCGGTAGTTTTATTACTAGGGCAGGTTTAAAAAACGTGTTCGTTCCCACAAGTTCATGTGGGAACGAACAAGTCCATTCCTTCATCAGACACACCCTCTACACGGCCTCCAGCAACAGCGCTGTCACTCAAACCCATAAACCCCCGCTGGCACATACTGTACACACTGTACACAGCTAGGCTTCGACTGAAGCTCAAGTATAAAGCCCAGCTGTACGAAGAAATATAAAACAATACACATCACCTGCACCTTCAGCCAAACAGGTCTATAAGGTTATGCTTTAAGGTCGAGGCACTTACCTCCGGGGGCTCAGGGCTCTTCATGGGGCTTGATGGCTGACTGAGCATAGATGAAGCTTGGCCATTGATGTTCTAAACACAGGAGGAACATACTGGTTTATTAACAGCTTGACATGTGACACACAACACAGTACGTATAAAAAAGACCGATATAAACCAGGGGTGCTCAATTTCAGTCCAACACAGTTGGACGATTTCCCTGGTCTAATGGTGCGTTTACATGCTCGTAGGATGGTCCTGTTTCCTACTTGCGAAGTCGTAATAAGGAAGTTTTTGCGTTCAAGTGCATCACTAACAATAGCTAGTTAACTATCCTGACGTATTTTGGTATAAATCTATACCAATCTATTGTACAAATAGAGCACCCAAAGGTTTGAGTTGTTAGCTAGGGCTTACGGCCTCATTGGTAACGACTAAAAGCAAGTTGCATTTAGAAAAATAAATAGTAATTCACCATCCAACACTGAATCCACCCTTTCCTCCGCCATGATGAATTTAGGGCAGTAACAAGTTGGAAACTTGGGTATCGAAAAATTATATCCAAAGCTCTCACAATTTGAATGGAGGTTCATGTGCAGCTTTTAGGTCAAGAACGCGTATTTGCGATGTTTCTGAAAGCACTTGAAGGCAGCACAACACATCTGCTTCAACTCCTCATGCCATTACTAGGGTTAGTAGGTGTGTGTGAAACAAGGAGCTCACCAAACAGAGCTTCACTCCCATCATACAGGACTGGAACTGTGCACCCCTGATATAAATCATTCAATTGCATTCATTTATTTCAAAGCATAAGCATTAACCCCATCATTGCCACATACATGAGTAAACTAAATAATAAGGAAGCGACGCTTAATAGTCAACTGGAAGCCTAATTTGCAGAGGCTAAATGGCATTAACATGAAACTTGCTATAAAAACTGACTGTGTAGCATCTATTTGTCTCACTGTGAAATCCTTTATCCGCATTTAATGAGGCTAAATGAGTAAATAGCAAAGCCATCAGTTCTCTTGGACGGAACAGTGGAACAGCGGCGTGTCCAGGTTTTCAGACACAGGGTGCAGATTATGTATAGAACAAAGTTACATTTGCAGCGTATCTGCCATTATACGCAGTAAGCTGCCACTGTTGGGCCCTTGAGCAAGGCCCTTAACCCTCCCTGCTCCAGGGGCGCTGTATCATGGCTGACCCTT
>JAOUQW010028425.1:0-11233 GCA_028565825.1 Olivaichthys viedmensis
ATCTACATCCGGATTTCTGTAAAGCTGCTTTGTGACAATGTCCATTGTTAAAAGCGCTATACAAATAAAATTGAATTCTTTGAATAAACAGAAATTATTATTTTATTTTTTAAAACTTGATCATGTTATGAGTTTGTTATACAGATTTAAAGTTCTCCATATAGTCCTTAAGCTCCGAACACATCTCTTATCCCTTTTGGCAATGTTTTTCGCCTGTATAATACTCTGGGGGGCAGTGACTTTTTTTATGCATGTCACATACAAGGTCTTTGTAAATTGAAATGAAAATCCTTTAATAATATACTGTGTGAGACGCGTGTATAAGTTAGCCGAACATATTTGTTATTTGAGCATCTAGGTCTTTTATTTTCATGTAGGAAATCAGCAAAGCAATTTTTATTAAAAAAAAATTTCCCCGCATTTTTTACCGCAGCTGCCGATATTAATTCATAAACACTGCGTCATCCGTAGCAACGGGTTCGATGCCGCCCTTTCTCCTGGTTTAGGAATTCCTTCGTAGAAGTTCCTCTCAGCGGTTTCGTGAATAGGTTTTAACGAGAAACTCTTAGTCAGTAACTTTCAGTGCCACTTAGGAGAACTCTTAGTGGTAAGATAATATTCTTCGTGAATACGGCCCCAGGTATGTAATTAATGAGCTCGTTCTAATACGATATTTCTCGAAAGTTAACAAAAATGACAGTCAACGTTAATAACAGTGCATTAACGTTACAAGCTACCAAACAACTGGTTGAGTGAAGGGAAGAGCGCACAAATGACGGCTCAGAATACCTTGTCTCCAGTTTTTTGTGCTTCGGACTAAACCGTCGCTTTAATAAATTCAACGTTATGGTTGATGAAGCCTTTAGACCCTTAAGCGATGTGTTCAAGTCAGTGCTCAAAAAGTTCCGAAAAGCAGGCAAGGCAAGGACACCATGGGAAAACATGCTTAGCCAAATTAGTGAGGGGACCAGTCTGTCACAGCGATATACCAACACTCAGTTGTTGTCTGTTATCAGATCAGGGATTGGAGAGCAGACAAATAATGTCAGTCATGGGTCAAAGGTCACAGGCCTGAAAATAGCCTGCAAAGCTACTGGGCGCCTTCTGTAAGAAGAAGAAAAAGGCACTGGAGTTGGCAGCCGCACAGTCTGCATCAGGTTCGGCTTTGCAAAGCTTCGAAATGCCTTTCTCAATTTACAACTTTACCATAAATATAAAAGGTGCGGTTTAAGTATAGCAAGTAGTTGTACTTGTGCTAAATAAGCTTATTAACTTGTGACTTGGCCTATTAGCAAAGCCTTGTATGAGTATTATCCATGTTATTATTGTTATTGTTAGTTATTCATCGTAGATGCTTCATATGGGGCAGTGGTGGCTCAGTGGTTGGGGCACTAGGCTACTGATCAGAAGGTCGTGGGTTCAAGTCTCAGCTCCACCAAGCTGCCACTGTTGGGCCCTTGAGCAAGGCCCTTAACGCTCCCTGCTCCAGGGGGGTTTTATCATGGCTGACCCTGCGCTCTGACCCCAGCTTACCAACTTGCTGGGATATGTGAAGAATGAATTTCACTGTACTGTACTTGTATATGTGACAATAAAGGAGCATTCTAATCTATTCTATATCATTTAATGTAACCTAACAGTAAACAGGTTTTTAAAAAGAAAAACACGCAAAAAACAACTTTTTCTTCATAAATAGAAGAAAAAAAAAGAGATGCTGGTGAGGGAATGACTGTATATAGCTGCTATAACACAAGTGAAAGTAGGAACTAACTAACTTTGCGGACATTCCGCAACATTAAACGTAACCTAAAACGAATAAAAATTACGACGTGTCGTTCTTTAATCAATAAAAATGTGTAATCGTTGGCAAATTGCCGTGGTATAAGCGGAATAAAGCACTCCAGTGTGTGCTGTTATAGGAAAATAATCAACTCCACCAGTGGTAACGCATCACACCACTCCGTCCTGGATTATTTATCCCATAACAGCACGCCCTGTCGTGTTTTATTCCTTCCGTGGACCTCATGGTTTCAATTGGTTATTAAAATCACAAACCTTGCTGGTTTGTGTCTGCTCTAAAACAGTACAAACGTTTAGCGTAATGTTACCCAGATTGTCTATCGCAGCCTTTGATATCACGTGTGCAGAACAGGAAATACATTCTCGGAAGCTAGATGAAGCACAATGGTTAGTCTTAAAGTAACTAGACTAGACATGGCCATATCAATTGAGAACATCAGAAACTGAAAGTTACATTTCCTTATGGTTTTCGTAATAAGTAAAAAAAAATTAACATAAAATGGATTTGCTTATTTTGTCATGAGGAAAAATTTCCTCAAGACTTGGAAAAGCTGTTTATTTCTGTGCTATTAAGGTTTGCAAGTATGAAACCTACACCGAAGGTTTGCACGTGTTTGCTTAGGGTCCCTCCGTCCAGTGCACATGTCCACTGTCACTTTGTTTGCTCTCACCTTTGTACCCCCACACACATGCGCACGAAGGCCATACATGCTCGCTATGAACTTGACCCACATGAGCCACAAGCTTTTTTTTCTTTTTCTTTTTTCCTTCCTAATGGCATGTGTCCATGACTATAGTGCGCATGCATATTGTAACTTTAGGATAGGTGCCGAGACTACAAATACGTTCTTTCCTTCTGTCCAGTAAGTACATTTGGAGTATGTTTCGGAAAAACTGACACTTTAAGACTTGTTAAACATGCAGGCAAGGCCTGAAAACGTGACTAACGTGCTGAACTAATGTAAATGAGGGATTTCAACGGAGTTTAGGGCACATATAAACAGTTCATGTGGAGGCTGAATTCATTTGGATTGGCAAATCTTTGCATGTAGACATAGCCCGTGTCAGGAGAAAATTATTTGCAGAATGGTGTGTGACAATCTTTAAGCAGATCTGTAATAAGGCACTTCCAGCAATATGGATGTGCCATTTGAGCTCCTGTTGACTGTCGCAATATCTTGGTCATGTGACCTATTGGAGAAAATTTAGACATATATTAGTGTGTCTGGAGGACGTGCTGTTCTGTGTAGGAGTGCCCCTCATATCTGATAGATAAATTATACAGTTTCCCTTAAATATTTATCAGAGCAGTTAAATATAGACATAAATGGGCTTTTTTTTCTTTCCTGTGCTCACAAATTCATATTTTTTTTACAGCCGTGGACCGTATCTTATGAAATGTTAAAACATTGAAATTCGTCTTATATATATTTTTTTTTCTCTCTCTCTCTTTCTCTCTCTGTCTGTCCCCCTCTGTTTGTTTTTAATTATGTCCAGCTGTGGGGGCACAGTTGGTGCCATTTTGACGTGTCCACTGGAGGTGGTAAAGACGAGGCTGCAGTCTTCCTCTGTGACGCTCTACATCTCTGAGGTACAGCTGAGCGCCGTGAACGGGGCAAGCGTAGCCCGTATGTCCCCTCCTGGACCCCTGCACTGCATTAAGTAAGTAACTCGGTCACGTCCCAAATCAGGCACACCCACAGGCAAAAGACGCTAGCCTATTCGATTTTTTTGGCTACTTAAAAATGTAGCTTTCTCGAGGACAACAATATATACACCAGGGTTCCCCAAATCCAGTCCTGGAGAGCCAGACTCCAGCACAGTTTGGTGATTTTCTCTGCTCAAAGACACCTGATTAACCTCACCTGGTTAATTACCAGGCTCGATAGGTGTGTTTGAGCAGTACTGTACTGAAATCTGGCTCTCCAGGACTGGATTTAGAGAACCCTTCCCTCCACGAACCCAGGATGCATTCAATTCCTCTGCCGCCAGAGTACGGAGTACATCATCAGCTGTTTTTTTGCTGGACCGCCAAACACTTTTGTGTATATAATACACAAATAATTTGTCATCTGTTAAGCGACACCCAACGATTTACTTCTTGTTAACCAAATGTCTCCAGCCAGGATAGTTTCTTGCATAATAGACGTTGAAATATACATTACAACGTTACACTTTCATTCCAACATTGCTGTTAAAAGCGGAACGACTTGCACCTTTGAACAAGGATAGGCTTCAATGGTCCCAGTATTCAGGCTAGACCCCATGTACTTCAGAGGCACCAGATGTAAGCTATGTAAGAATGGCACTTTTCCATCATTGCACACAGTCTCCTTTTAGGTACACTGTGTCCCCTTCATTTAATGCTTTAACCATCATTTATAGGATTTTGGCTTGTTTTCATGCCACGTTGCTGTACTGGGTAATTGGACAGGATGTTCTTTATACCCTTTGCCCCAGTTCCCCAGCTAAATGCCAGCCATAGCTGTATCATAACTGCTGTTGCCAGCAGGTGCCCATCACGACAGGAGACAATACATCAGGGTGCCATCAAAGGTGCCAGATGTTAAATGTATATAGCATACAGTAGGGTCTAACAGAATTGTATTATTATTATTATTTAATTTTATTTTTTTACAGTAGGATCCAGAAATTTTGTTTTGTTTTTTAAATAGTGTTATTTTAATTTTTATTTAATTTTTTCATGACTTTTGAACGGTTCACATCCACGTCAACTGAGGTGTTTTCATTCGCAATCCTCTAAAGCTCCTTCTCGCTGGTAGGGGATTTCCGTATTGGCAAACCGACTGTCCATTTTCAGAGGATTTGCTTTTTTTCTTTTGCTTTTTTTCCCAGCCTCGGCAAAGGAATGTCGAGATCCGAAAATGTCGTATTACATCTGAGAAAAACAAAAGAAAAGAAAAAAAAAAAGAAAGAAGAAAAGTAGGTCACCGCATAATTCCTAACAGATGCATATGAAGTTGCAGAAGTGTGTGCTAAGGCTGGTTTGTGCTTCATCATCTGAAGTGCGTCTGAGATCCG
Organism: Olivaichthys viedmensis; assembly: GCA_028565825.1. Taxonomy (NCBI): domain Eukaryota; kingdom Metazoa; phylum Chordata; class Actinopteri; order Siluriformes; family Diplomystidae; genus Olivaichthys; species Olivaichthys viedmensis. The sequence continues at coordinate 4,843 of JAOUQW010028425.1, forward strand.
TCCAAAACAGCCTTCCGAAAGCCTGGAACGTTGGTGGTTTTTCCAGAACGTTAAGAACAGTGGCAGGTTCTTTGCAATTTACGGGCTGTCCATCAAACAAAGGGGCGTGAACAGTAAACAGGAAGTAGTAAAATGTGAAGGTGCCCACTTTTCATACATCGCTACTGACCAAATGCTGCAGAGGAGTGCAGGACGTTCAGATGTGTCTGTATTGGAGAGTGAAGGAGGAGAAGGAGAACTGAGGAGTTCGGTCATGTGTTACCCCTTTTTCACCCACACGGGGTTGGGCCTGGTCCTGGAACCAGTGCTGATTTGGTTCTCCAGAAACCCTTTTTAAAAAACCAGCCCACGTTTTCTTCTTCACTACAGTCTGTAGTACATTTGTATAAAACTGACACCATTATGCCAGAGCTAGCACACCAAAGACAGTAGCGCTAATGTCTGATACCATGGCAACAACATGACATCACATCAGTGTTTTCCATTATTCATCTGGCTCCCGGCAGACCAGCGTCATCACGTTTAGCTGTTAATAGAAGCCAGTGTTTGTTCAGTGACTGCAAACAAGGGAACTTTATTCCTTCTCCCCAGACGTAAACTCGATCTCACCCAGCGCGGCAGTCAGATTTCGGATTCGATTTAGGAAGAGCTGGAACCTGATTGGCTCTGCCATCTCCGCCCACAATCGGTTATACAATACACCAGGATAGCCAAGCACGTAATAGTCAGTACTTATTTGAACGACGGCGTAAGGACGTCCATCTTTTAAGAAGATTCTTTATGAAGGTTCCATGGAAGTTTTAAAAACATGGTGCCCAGAACCATCACTCAATGTTTAAAATAATAATAATTAATAATTAATTTCTTATCTCTCTCTGTCCGTCTCAAACCTTCCTCAACAGTCATATTTTTAAGGTTCTAGTTTAGCAGAAGCCTTCCAGTTAAATTTAGCCATTTAACTTAACACATCCTACCCAATAGTGTTTAACATGATCGTTAACTACTCACTACAGGAGCAAACCATATTTTCAAGCCACTCTAAACATCCGTAACACGCGCAGCAAGTGGTCAAAGCTCGGAAATGGTCACTGCAGCTGTTCTGCCACATTCTATTAAGAAACGAGGAGTTGAGAATCTTCTCTCGAAATCTGAATTATTGAGCACTGATGATGGGAATACCATGAACTGACAGTGGCATGTTTTCCTCAGCACTAATCACTTCGCCTGAGATTATTGATTCCTAAAATTAAGGCTAATAGGAAATGTTTTACGCAGTAAAGCAGAATTGCTTATTACTATTTATTTTTTATTATTATTTTTTTTACTAAATCGATAATAAATCAAATCTAAACTTTCTGAGTAATGTTTGTTGGTTACATTTGGTCACAGATGAGCTGGTAAGTAAATTATCAGACATAGGGGTGTTCTACATGTTGTAGTTTATCTATACTATACATGTTAATGTTATTTTGGTATAGATAACCACTTTACAATTTTTCTAAGATGCCCGAACATCCTTTGAAATATATATTTATTTATTTTTTCTCGAGGTAATAAATAGATACAGTATATACTGAAATAGATATTGTGATTATATGGAGAAATCATTATATTGAATAATATGATTATGGTATCAGGAGTTAAAAAAAAAATAAAAAAATGTATCATTTATTTTTCCGTGTTAGTACAGGTCAAGCAGTTCAGATTATCAAAAAAAACCAAATCTGCTCTAGATTGTAGTATTGATGCTAACTGACCTCTGTTTCTCTCAGGTTGATTCTCGAGCGAGAAGGTCCTCGTTCGCTGTTTCGCGGACTCGGACCTAACCTGGTGGGAGTGGCTCCGTCCAGGTATGACCTCACGATAAGTAACATTCAAACAGCCGATCGTCAGTGTTTCATTTATGTATTGAAAGGTAAAATCCACAATCAGATGTATTTTAAGTAGTTTACGATTTCCAACAGGCATCATCAATCATGCTTATTCTGTGTCTGAATCTCAAATGCCATTTTATTGGGCATATAGTGCACAACAAATGACGCTACACTACCATTACGTCGTACCCTATGTAGTAAGTATATATAGTTAATTGGAAGGCATTTGGGATTTGGCCCGTATTGAAGGGGGCTTGAATAAAATTCTATATTCCTGCATGAAGACAAGATGAAGAAATGGTCTAGCCTAGTATCACCCGACAAGAAAAAGAATCTGAAAACAATAAAGTTTATGATAAAATTATGATATTGCTTCTTCTGATGATGATTCTCTTTTGGTTTCCCTTTTTTTGGGGGGATCCAGTTTGTTTTCATCTGCCTGTCAGGAAAAGAAATTGAACCACAAACCTTATTGGTATTGGTCTTAATTTTTGATAAATTACCGGCTCCTAGTACCGACCAGCAAATTTTAATATTTGCATCACTAGTTGCTACGGTGATCAACTTCTACAGTGAGGAAAGCTGCAGATGAACAAGTATCTCCAATTTTTCTTTTTTTTCCTTTTAATCTCTGCACACAAAGTCCTTCACTTATTCTTAGCCAGTTGCTTTATTAGGCATTGGGGTTCCAGTCAGTGGCATTTTAATAGTACTGTGTGTTGGCATGCCAGGATTAGCACACAATGCTCCGTGTTGAGTTGGCTTGCTGCTCCTGTAGACTGGCTGTTTTTCACGTATGCCTTCATTACCTTTTGAAATGCATACTAAACCTCTTTCTCTGGTCTCGCATGTTTCCTCATTCCTAAATATCATTGAAATAAGTCGATTCGAATCATGCTGTTGCGTTTCCTTGCCTAATTTCACACACACGTGGCATATGGTGCAGTTATTGGGATCGGATCTTTTGAGGTCTTCACACATCCCCCAAAAAATAAAATAATAAATCTCATACAAACCTCATATAAAACCTAACTGATCAACCTGAGAAAAATGAGGCAACGTGCTGGTATAAATATAAATAACACTTTTTTTAAATTTCTTCAGGTAGCATCAAATTACATGCTATTTAAATGAAATAGATATGGCTCAAAAGATTTCTCAAAAAGTGAGCAAAAACCAAATCGCAGTATAGAGCAGCTTGCGAAGAGGCATTTAACCTCAGTCTTATCCTCTGATGCTTTGCAAATTGTAAAAGACCGACTCCTTATTTTAGCTCATGGCTTAAGTAAACAACTGTCTTAACCCACTTATTGCTGCACTGCTCCCTTTATCTTTATGGAACACTTGAACAACTTCAGCTTCACGTCTCTGTATCGTCTTGCCATGTGTGACTGTAATACGAGTCTGAAGGTTGCACACGCATAAGGGCTTTAAAAAAAACAAAAAAACGGGGGGCTGCAATTGTGATGTGGAGTTAACCCTGTTTTGCTAGTGGGTGGCTCTGAATCTGAATTGCCTTCTATGGGACATACTGTGCTAATATAGCTCTTGTGATTCGATAGGGGCCAATAGGCTTACCCTTGTTTGTGAATCTTAAGAGTTTCATCCCTAATCCAACATATCTGGTCCACTTAATCTGTTTTTTGTTTTTTTTCAAATCCGAACGCCGTAAGGTAAATTGCGTTTAGTTTGACGATGGGGAAACCCAGAATCTCAAATAATCACGCATGATTCACCATGTAGTATCTAAATTAGGGATAAACCGGTACACTCAACTCCAGGTTCATGCCACAATGCGCAGGAGATGGTTTGGTTTCTGCTGTACCAGGGACATTGCACCGTAGGATCCATTCGGCTATTTTATATCAAATGTGTAAGGTTGTACTTGCCGCGTGACTTCGTGTACTTGCGCGGACGCCGCAGCTACTGATCACGTACTCGCTGCGTAACTTTCGTATATCTGGAGGATTTAAAAACTCTGTCCACTAGGGGGCAGGTCAAGAGCCGAAACGTACCTCGTCAGCCCTGGAATGCTTTCTTCAACCACTTCCTGTGTTTTTGCACAACGAGGTAAACAGTGAGGAAGGGGGGAGTTGAGGAGGCAATGATGTGTAATTTCAGAAAACGGCAGAACCGGCGCCAAGACAGTGCGTCAGGCCTTTAAAACTGATCTCCCGAGTACATTTCTCTCGTCCTATTGATTGGCGCGTTGCTTCACCACACTGCCCCCGCCTGTTTACGCTGGTATTGCACCACACGCACGTTGCGGAAATTTTTTGGGGCGTGCCCAATCGACGTGCCGAATGAACGCAGGATGCGTACGACGGCCATCTTGCGTGTACGTACGTGTACTTAACAGCAGGTATGACCCCGGTCTAAGTACCCAAACCAAGTGCTTTGTTGAGCATCTTGTTTAGAAATGTAATCAAGGTTATTATTTCCTCGCAGCCAATATTGAATAATGCAAATTCAAACCTAAATTTATTATTCACAGCGGAATCGTAAATTTGTTTTGGCCTGCAGCGGTTCTTCCATAACCAGTCAAATGAAGGTTCTACCATGGGGATGCTGTAATTAAAGCCATATTTATTTATTCATTTGTTTTAGATGAATGTGTCCTACTTCTCAGGGCGTTATTGTGAACTTTTGCTGCATCCATTTTCCTGGCAACTAGACACCGGAATAATGCGATGTGGCTTTTGGGAACTTTTTTGTGCCACACTTTTTTTGGTTTGTTTCTTTTATCCACCGCAGGGGATATTTTTTCGAAGAAGGCCGTGTCCCTCTCCTACTTATGGTTCTTGTTTTACTGGTTCCTTTTGTTCGCTCAAAAGTGTGCTAAGGGGAGGGGTGGGGGCGAGGAAGAAGAAACCTTTTTAAGACTGTAACGTTCAGTGTTTTCATTGCTGCATTCTTACCCACTCGCACATGCAGCATGTTACAGTTGTTCGGCTGCACCAATAGGCTTATAATAAACCTGGCTTACCTCGGCATATGAGAGTCTACAGTACAGGCCTTGCATCATTTCGTATGGATGTCATCAAGGTGCGAAGAGAGCCTGTAAATGAACATTTCAATATAAATGCACAGGGCAGATCAAAATTAAAGCACAATTTATGAGGAAAAAAACAAACTAAGGCAGATAATTCACTATCTCCCAGGAACACAGTGGACTTTTAGGTTAATTCATTAATCAAAAAAAAAAAATCAGATTAGCTGATTGAAATAATCGACCACAATATTTTTTATTATTATTATAATTATTTTTTACTTTTTCTTTGCACGGGCAACCTCTCTCATTTTGGCCACACAACACCTTGCCAAACAAGTATTCCTACAACATGTGTGAACAAGCCGATACCTAACGCAGGAAGCATGTCTGCTCCGTTCAATACATTTGTATCTCCGTCACTTGGCGTGATTGCCTGGCTCTTCTTCCACAGAGCGATCTACTTTGCGGCCTACTCCACGGCCAAAGAGAAGCTAAATGGCGTGCTCGAGCCCGACTCCACACAGGTGCACATGGTCTCTGCAGGCCTCGCAGGTAAGAGTCACGCTTGTTTTTCATCGTTCTTAGTTGCATTTTTCTTTTAGACACTAAATGATTGCACTGGTTGTTTTGGTTTGTGTCACACTTTGAACTAAAATGGTACTCACCTTTTTTTCATAATTTGTATCTTGGGAGATGCTTTATAACCAGTGTTTTGAAAAAAGGACAGTAGCCATAATTTTAAGTCTAGAAAAATTTATCCTAGATAAATATAGGTGTAGCTATTAGTTAGCATCTTTATTTGGTGTTTCAGTGAATGGGGAATGGTTAGCCTATGGCATACGGCCCATATTCTGGATACGTTTTGTTTTTCTTTTTTTTCTTTTTTATATGTTTATATATATATATAATTATAAAAACACAATTGCAGCATCTAGATCGAAAGCACAATTAAAGACTTTCAGGATCGAAAATTAATAAATTTACAATGTCAGCTTTATGTTGCACAGCTTGTGAAGCCAAATATTCGTTTCATTTAAAAAAAAAAATCCTTGCAAATAAAAACGGTTAAATCAAAAGCGCCGATTGATCAATCCAAAGAATCGGCATTGCCTTTGGACAGGTTTTGGATAAAGAATGACTTTTCACTGGTCCACAGATATATGAAGCATTTATGCTACTATTGTTTATGAAAGGAATAAAGACGGGATCCCCAGTGCGACTATTGATTTACATATAAGCACGATGGACCATATTTATTGGACTGCTAGGAAGCGCACTACTGCTACAAGCAAACACACGCCTATAGAGTTATTGCTATAATAAAAACACACTGTGCTAGTATTAATTTACATAGACGCACAATACAATCTGTATCGGACTGCTTAGATGCAGTCTACTGCTAGACAGGCCACTTATTGCTCATGAAGTAAACAAAGTGGCCCAAAAATAAAAAAAAAAAAAGTAACACGTCACATGCCGTTGTAGGCTGGTCCTCCGCTGCCCTCGGGGACCACCCAGTTGATGT
>JAOUQW010028426.1:0-11232 GCA_028565825.1 Olivaichthys viedmensis
GCAGGGAGGGTTAAGGGCCTTGCTCAAGGGCCCAACAGTGGCAGCTTGAACCCATGACCTTCTGATCAGTAGCCCAGAGCCCTAACTACTGAGCCACCACTGTCCATCAAGGACAGTTAAGCTGAGCTAAACTTCTCCTGAGCTAAACTGCAGCTCTGAACTCTAAACAGACCACCGAATCAGCAGTTCTGATGTCCGCAAAATTAAAATGATCAATTAACTGATTATTCCATCGAGGGTCTTGATTCAATAATCAGTGCGGCTATTAATCACTTTTTATCTACTAATCAGAGGCTCCTCATTACACGGGACGTAACAGGAGAGAAGTCAGACTGGGCCGCGTTTTCAATCAAGGCTTGTTTCCTTTCCATCTGGTGGTGAGCAACGAGCTACAATTACACCGAGTTTCCAGTTTATTAGTTACCAGATCGGTATACTTCAAAAACCGGTCTATATATATTTGTATATGTATATATACAGTACTGTGCAAAAGGTAAAGAAATGCTGTAAAGTGAAAATACGTGTAATAATAATGAAATGAATGTCACGACGCTGGTTGGGCGGATGCAAGCGCGGGCTAGGGGCGAGGAGGCAGGCGTCAGACAAAGTTAGAGGATTAGGCAAGCACTTGGTCGAGGGACAGGCGTTAGGTCGTGCGAAGTGCAAACAGGCTTTCGGGTCAAAGACAGGTTCGGAAATCCGTGAGACGTGATCAAAGTCAGCAACGGGAAGGCAATCCAGGAACCGCTTGGTATGTCGAAGTACATCGGAACAATACTGAGCACTGAGGCTATGTATACTGGGGTATATAAAGGGGAAACGGGATTGTGCTCAGGTGTGTGTGTGTGAGCGCTGATGGAATTGGGAACAGGTGCGGCGGATCAGAAGTGAGGTGAACTTGAACGAGGAAGTGTCACGGCAGGGCAGCGTGGGGGATTCTGGGATCTGTGGTCCCGAGTCGCTGGCGTGTGCGTGACAGACCCTACATATCAATGTAACGTGCTTGTGTCCTGCTTCCTGGCATATATACGCTGAATAAATCTTCACTTGCTCTCTTTGAAGTCTTATTTTCCTGCAACATGTAGCCCTTGTTCACAATAATTATTAATATTTATTTTTTTGGCATAGTATAGTTCTCTGACAGTCAAGGTGATTCTAATCTAATCTTATCTAAAACTAAACTTCCTTATGGTATTGTAAATACTGTTTTAGATGTTTTGAGTATCCCTTTCATTTGGAATTCCACACAGCAACTGCAATAGAATGATTCTGATTTAAAGTGTATTGTATCATATTTTAATCCTATTATTAATTCGAAAACGATGAAGGAAGCATTTTGTTTCCGTGCGGTAGCTGCTTTCTGGACAGCGCATGCGCAATAACGCTCCTCCTGAGAGCGCGGGCTCCGAAGCTGCAGCTGATGCCTATTGTGCAATGCCTCCGTCTGAGGTCATTGGAAACTGAACTTTTTTTTCTATCATTACGGAATGTCAACAATACATTAAAACAGTCCTTTCTCTACATGTTTAAAATAAAATCTGCACTCAGATTGGTTAACAGGGAAAAACAAGTCACTGCTCTTCTCGTTCAGTATCCGATCAGTGAACACGTTTTATTTTGAATAGCCTAACGTTAAGAAGTTTTTATCTGTACCTGCTTCCTCTGCCCCCATTGAAAGTTTTTAATAGGGCTGGGCTCATAATTGTCACGGTTCGCTAATGGCGTATGCAAGTGCGGGCTCCTGGCCTGTAGGCACGAGTGCGGCAAGAATGTCAGAGGCGAAAGCAGAGTCGGGAGTCGAATATCCAGGATCAGGGTCAAGTTCAGGAAGGCAGTCCGGTAAACGCTTGGTAAGTAGATCATCTCTAGCAATACTGAGCACTGAGTGTATTGCAGGGGTATATATAGGGAGAGAGTGAGTGCTTTCAGGTGTGTGCGGGGGATTTTAGGATGTGTGGTTCTGAAAGGCTGGCGTGTGTTTGACAATAACGAAACCTCACAGAGCCTGTTTAGGACACAAAATGCTCAAGTGCTACAGCGACAAGCGCCACGCTCCTTGTGTTTGTTTTTGGTTCCTGTCTCGTGATGTGATTGATCCCACCTGTGTCTCATTAGTCTCCCTGATTCATGTGTATAAATATCCCTGTGTACCTGTCCTGCTTTGTCTTTCGTTGTGTGTCTGTTATGTCACGCTGTGTGTGTTTAAATAATGTGTAGTAAATGTTTAAATTGAATAAATGTATGTAAAACAGCTCTGCACTTGTGTTCTGCCTCTCCTCACTGTAACAAACAGAACACTTTTATAAGCAGATGAGGAATATATAGCAGTGCATTATTATTATTATTATTGCTGTATATTTTTATGATATTGTTTGGTATATTTAATTGTCAGCTTCATCTATTATTATTATTATTGTCACACTCTAGACTGGACTCGGACACAAGCGCGTAGCCGCTGAACAACATTTATTACAAATTCTAGAAACATCCAACATTAAACAGAAAACATACACGGAGCACAACATGCATGACATTAAACAATGGAAGACAAACAGGAAAGACGGAGGTACTCATACAAACACTAATAAGGGGAAACAAACAGGAAACAGCTGGGAACACAGGTGACACCACTTGGGGGTGTGGACAAGACAGTAGCAAAACATAAACAGAAGCGCATGGTGGTCACACGCACTGCCGTGCAAGGCGGCGTGTACGTGATAATTATTATGCATTTTATGATATAGCTCAAGCTATGTGAAACAATGCATTTATCAAGACAATGTTATCTAACAGAACACTAATTGATGGCTTGATTGGGTTTTGTTTGTTGATGTTCATTGGTTCCAAAATTCAAACAGTTATTATTACTATGTTTTTATTTAATAATAAATATAAATGTATGAACTTTTTTGTTTGGTTTATATTCAATTGACTTGAGGTTGTGACTTCTGAATAAGTTTTATTAAGAGAAGTGGACAGAGAAATATCTTAACCTTATCATTTTCTAAGGTTAAGGTTCACAACTGGTCTCGGTCTTGACTCGACGACTACAAAGTCTTGGTCTTGACTCGGACTCGATGTGTCCAGGTCTCGGTCTTGACTCGATCTCACCTGTACTGGTCTCAACTACATTCCAAGTTATTCCAAGCTGCTGTGTTTGGAAGATAAGAGACATGTACCCTGATCCCTTTTCCCAGTACACTGGATATGTTCCTGCACTACTTTTTTAAAAGCCATGGGTGTTTTTGAGAAAAACCCTACCTGCACTCCTCAATAGTTGTACTCTTCCATTTTGACTACTTTTTTTTCTGATTGTTATTTAGTGTTGCTTTTTAAATTTTTTTAATTTTTTACTTATTTTCCTTGTAATTATACACTATTATATTTATTCTTGTTGTATTTATATGGTGTTATTATCTTGTTGTTTTTCTTTTTATTTATATATTTAATGTTTTGTCCTTTTCCTACCTCAGGCATTTCAAAGAATTGTTAATGTTAAATTTGTGTAAATATATTTATTTATAGAAAAAATAAGTTTTTCATTATTAACAAGGTGTTTTTGCATGACTTTGGGAAAAAAAACTTTGCACTGTTACCATATACATTCATTATATTTATTGGATATGTACATCAGTAATCGTCATAAATTTTATGTAATGTCCTCATTCTGAAATGTAGGCGCAGATGCACAGAGCAGAATCACTGTGGCTGGCCAGTCCCTATAAAGATAACAGAAATACATTGTAGAGAAATACTACAATAATATTGGACAGTGAATGCATAAAGTTATGATTTTCTTACCTAGCTGTCTGCTGGCATGTGCCATTCTCAGACTGTCAACTGAAGGTGGTGGGACTTCTGGTACAGCACTCAGTCTTCTAGGGTCTTCTGGTCTCAGTGTTCTTTTTCGAGGCAGTCCACATTCCAGTTTCTGCCATACAATACTGGCCTGCAGCTCTGGAATGTAGGAGTGTGTTTTGGGCGTTCGTACTGTGTGTATGGTCCATCTTCGTGAGGACTTCTTGTAAAGTCTTCTGTAGCTGTGGGACAGATCAAAACACTTTTTAAAATAAACTGAAACATCAAATCAAGTGGAACCACAAATATTAAACACAAATAATACATTTTAAGGACAGGGAAATACTTTACAACAAGGATGTTTATGTTAGACATTTTTTGAGAATGAATGCGAATATAGAATGAATTCTAAAATAATCATAAAACATACATCTTCTTCTTGTCTTTGTTCTCCATCGCTGGTCAGTCCTGGTGAAGGTTGTAGTCCAGGACTGCAAGCAGAGTTCTTGCCTTGTACACAGGGCATGAGAAAGAGAAGGACTTGAGGAGGTGATTCTGAAAAGACTCCAGTTCAGTAGTTGATCTGCAAGACAGAAATGCATAAAGAAAAATGTGGTCATAACTTTGTACAAGTCATGCATTTCAAACAAAATCAAAAGAATAAAATCTGACTTTCTATACTGCATTTTTTTCAAATAGATAGATACACTGCAGAACCAGATACACTGTACAAGATTGTTACCTGAAAGTGAGGGATTTGTGCACATCTTTCAGCCACCCCTTGCTGAGCACAATTTCTGTAAGTGCTTTATGACTTTTACACCCCTTCTCTATCCATGGCTTGCCCTTTCCCTCCACTGGGACATCATGCTCACAATGGTCCACACTGGTCTACAATCGCTGAAGGAACCACGAAACCAACAAGAAAAAAACATTTCATCAAAGTTTTCCACAAACCAGTCAACCACACCCACACACACATATACACATTTCCTTTATATGTACTTATCATGAAGTGCTCATAAGTGTCTGCTTTCTTACAACGCCACCAAAAGTAATTGACAATGTCCTTTAACTGTAAATACTGGGCTTTTTCAAACAAATAAACATAATTACACAATTAACCTCTTCTAGCGTAGCTGAATTTTGTAATACTTACTGCATGAATTCTTGTTCCTAGAATTTTAGCTCCATGCCACATATCAAGGGAGTGTGCAACACCTGCATCCTTGTACTTGCCTTTGTCTGCGTCTGCAAAGTAAAATATAGATATTCAAATTCATGTGTTATAAATTTAATTCAACACAGCAAAACACATTCACAGTACTTACTCATCAAGGCAGCTATCTGTACATGGGCATCTGTGCACATCTCCTTCAGGGTGATCTCAGAGAGCAGCAGATCCATTGTGGTCATGAAGGCATGTTTTTCCATTATGACGGAGTTCATTAGCGTCTTTCTTTTGTCAACATTTACCACACTGATGATCTGTTTGGCGTCATTGTCCATGGTGGTATTTGTGCAGTACTGGGCACAATGTCCAGGACTATCCATTCTGTCATCAGCTGCAACATATTGAATTGTTTGAAGAAAAAAAAATGTAGTGACAAACGGGAGAGGAAAACACAACACACACACCCACCATCTCACCCTACAGTGCACTGCTAAATGTGACTGCTATAATGTGCTTAATAACTGTAGATAATGTCTTATTCACTTACCTAAAGCCACAACAGCTTTGTCTTTCAGATTTTTTATTATTTCTGCCCTCTTCTTCCAGTAAACTTCAATGCTGTCAACACAGTATTCATCCCATGGGTGACAAACCCCATGTTCATGAACTTGAACAAGAGTGACACCTTGTAGTAATTGTTGCCAGACAGAAGAATATTGAGTGCCAAACCCAGTTTGTGTGACCGTTGGAACACACCTAAAAGAAAAAAAGAAAAGAAATTATAACAAAAAAAAGGAAAGAGGTAAAATGGAGACAAATTAGTACACAGTAATGAGTACACTGTAAGAAATATCTAATTGTGTGGCATTAAACTGAACTCTCACCCATTTGATGATAGTCCCACTGCCTTTACTTAAAAGCTTCACCTCGAATGGTGGCAAGGCCTGGCACCCCTATGTGGTGCACTTTGAGATGGGCAAAACTAAAAATGTAGCAAGTTGTTTGAGACACTGCTCATACGTAATAGATGCTCGCTGACCAATGATGTCTTCCTCACACATGACACACAGACTTTCTGTAAGTTCAGGGTCTTCTACCGAGTCAGTCAAGTCCAACTGCACATGTTCAAGAACAGTCTCATCACACCCAATGACGTCTAATTATTCAACAGGGATAAGCTTTGACAGTGCACTACCAGTCCTAAAAATAAGAAGTTCAAAAATCACAGTTTATAGGAATATTAGCACAACATGTACAGGGAATTTCTAAATAAACAGCAGGATAGGATGAATATTATACACATGAAGAGGCAACAAGTACCTTATATAAAAGGAAGGGATGTAATCCTCATCTGGACTGTCTGATTTCAACCCATATCTGCCAGCCCCTGTGTCTTCCCAATCAATCCTGCAACAATTAAAATACAGAGTTTCTATGTGCATAGAATCATAACATTTTGATTTGTACCCCAAAAAATAAAAATAAATCTGACACTTACACGCTGTTGCGCAGATCATTGACTTCATCTTTATCAATGTCAGACTCTAAAATGTTCATTCTTTCCATGCTAAACAAGTATACAGAGGCATGTGAAATCAATATGCAATACATTGAAGTAAATATTTGAGTGAGGTTGTAATTACATTAAGGGAAAAGTATGTCACCTCTCAAGTAAGGCTTGGCTGTCTCCAGAATCTTGTAGTTCCTGCACTCCTGGCATTTCCAAGAATCCACAGTCTCAATCAGAAATATTTGCATAAATCAATGAGAAATAGAGAGAAATATAAACTATACTTTACAAAATAATTTATATACAAGCTACAAATTCAGCACATTCCTCATGTCTTACCGATCACAATTTCCAGCAATGCTTGATAACGAAGGGGCCACAAGCATCCCATGCCATTTCATTGGGGTAGAGGTGGTTGCCCCCCTTCTCATAGCTATAATCACAATCAAATGAGACTTCATCAAAATTAGGCATATTTCAGTAGATCACATGAACCACATCCCATGCCACTATGATCATACTGAGTGGTATATACTACCCTATTAATATGGCCCCGCGCTATGTAGAATATGTACAATAAACTGGTTCATTCCAAGCCTACAAAGCAATTTGAGTCTTCATCTCAGGTAAGTGTTTGTTATTTAAGAAACTTAAACACAATGACAAATCACTTTTATGTATAGCAATTGGGTTTTTTGGTCGTAAACATCGCTTATTGTGCCTTTAATTAACCTAAAAAGGAGCTCACATTTCTCTACTTACAGAAGGGATCCAGACCAGAGATACAACAGAAGCTTTCATGTTGATTCCTAAATGTATCAATCCTACTTTTATCAGCCTGCAGTAATACAGTGTTCACAGTTCCTGCTCCAATAAAACTCAGCTCTCTAACGCTAATCCAAAACTAAGGTAATGGTCAGTGCGTTAATTACATTACTCCATGACCCAGAGCCGTTGAAGACGTCCCTCAGATTTGCACATAATCACTGAAGCTGCCTGTAATACCACAGTGCTAGAGGTAATCTAGTCTTAAGAAAGACCATTGTAGCGCTCTGCTGCTGTGAGGGCTCATAGGAACACACGCAGAAATCAATAGCTCTGTATATGAGGGGAAAGCAACAGCAATCAAGCGGCCTGATTTACAAGCATAATTAGCCCTGCGTTGTGTATTCAAGAGATGTTTGAACCTGTTTGATCTTGAGCATCCTTGATTACACTTTCCTTGAGAAAGGGCAGTTGGGCCTTGTCTATAACAGCCACTTCTCCTTTCCACCCCACAGTAAGTTTTGTTTACTCTTCAGACCCGTTCAATCGCATCAAACCCACTCACAGTCTGACGAGTTCCCCTTGACAGTAGTATTTGTGCTCATTAAATGTCAGGAAAAAAGATGAAGACGAAGTTATGACAGCTCCCAGGAACATCTCCTGATGACCGAGGCATCAGAGAACTACAGCTTTGACAGGTACACGTGATTTGATGGATAAATGGGGGCCATGCACATATACTCAAAGCTCTACTGTTGTGAGCTGATAAGAGCAAAGAATGCTAAATATGCTTAACAGATCATTAGTTCATCCTTATAAATGCATCCCACATGATTTTGATTCCCTTAAATACTGTCTTCTGTTTTCCATTAAAAAAAACACAATTGTTTCAGATGTTAACTCCAATCTATTGCATTTTATAAAAAATGCATTTTAAATAAATTTAATTTTTGTCAGGTTAACTGACCTGAGCTCTTGTAGCATGATTTTGCTATGTTTTGGTCAGATTTGCAAATTCTTTAATGAGAACTTTTTACATTTTTTTAGAAGACATTAAACTTACTGCCACTTCACCAGCACAGGTCAAATATTAATCAGTTTTTCTAAATGACTGATCATTTAAATAATAGCAATCCAAAAACAAATGTGCATTTTGCATTTTGAGAGCTGATATTTCGGCTTATTTCTGATGAACCAGAGGTACAGGGCCTCCAAAGAAGAAAGACAAGTGGGGCCCAATTTTAAAGTGTTCTGCAGAAAGTGACAACAGTGAAGGATCTGGAGTTGATGCTACTTAAACCACTCAGTCCAGATCCTCCAGCAATCTCACTTTCCTAAAATAACTCTATACTGGACCATATCAGGACCTTAGTTAATAAGGGGAGAAACTAAAGTTCTTACCATTCCTACTGGGCCTTTGTGAGCCGGTAAAAATGGTTGGCCCCTCCGTCCACGCATGCTCAATCACAGCTATTATGACACATAAAGTACATGTATGCACCCAAATGTATGGCACATATCAGTTCATTTAAGCCATTAAGGCATTTCCAAACAGCCGTCCTTATCAAACTTCCTGCTGCAAACAATTATTCATAAAACATGCAAGAGTTACAAGTTTCTTCAGTGGTGTCTGAGAGAGTCAGATATGAATATGTCACACCAAAGGTTCTGTATTTAAAAATGTGTGTCGTTGAACATATCTTTTTTAATGTGTTTACTGAGTGAACAGCTGGTGAGAGATTTACTCTCAAGACAATAACTGCTTTTGCAAACCTGAATTTTTAAACAGGATGCATTCCCACTGAATACATTAGTGATTTTAAACAAGACGCTTTGAGGGGAAAAGTTGTTCTTTTTAAGTCCTTAAAGAGTTTGTTTTTTTTTTTTTTTTTTTCATCAAATGGCATTGGGAATTAAATTTTAATCCTCCCATTCAATTACAACCGTGCAGTCAAAATAAAAGCTGCAATGTGATTTCTTGAGCTGATAAAACAAGAATAATTTGGGTGGAAATTGCCCAGGTGCTACATAAGTAAGGAATACTCTTCAAGCTCATGTCAAGACAAACAATGTCAATTAAGACAGCTGGAAGGCTGATGACAACGGGATGAAATGTTCTCACATTCGGCAAGAGTTGGCATTAACATTTCTAAATCCGACAGGGTTTTCCATCTGTGTTAGTACCAAAATAAAAACAGTCAAACACTGTAAATAACATGGGATGAGTTTCTTGCTGATGTATGAAGATGTTAGAGGAACAAGCAACTGTTCAATCTCTAGTACTTCCTTTATTATACAATCATACAATCATACCTGGCCAAGTTTATTGAATGAATGAAACATTAAATGTGGCATTCTGTACAAGTATCTATTTAACTTAAATATCTAATTTATATTTAGCTTATGCATAACTCTGCATTATAATAAACCTTAACACAACTGCAGGCATTACACAAGAGGCGATTTTATATTTCTAGTGAAATGTAACGATAGTCATAAACACATACATTAGACACGCTACATGACTTTATTTTCTGTACAGGACTGGCATGCCAATGATGCAGCGCTGAAAAATAATCCACAGATTCAATGTAAGGTCTTCACAGAAAACTGGATTGAATTCATGGTGCCGAAAAAATTAATAACAAACATTTAATTGATTACACCTGATTGAGGAACATCTTGGTCTTTTTCTCATTCCATACACATAAACTTGGGAGCTACAGTGCACTTCAGCTGATGGGCTTTGTCTGCTCCAGTGCCTTTATAAAATATTAGCTGCACACACTGACGTACCCCCCCAACAGCAATCCAAACAAGTAAAAATATTAATAATAATTACAGATTAGAATGCATCTCAAATTAAACTTTGTAACTGGAACTATACAGGAAATATGGCATGGTTCCCCTCACTGCACTAGCACATCTAAAACTGTCTTAAAAACCTAAAAACAGGCTTAATGAAAAGCCTTCTAATATTGAACCATCTTTGAAGACTGACAACAAAGCTGAGAGCTGAATCAAAGCTAGTGCTCCTATATAAAGATCTGATCAGAAGAAACGACCCCCTGTGCTACCTCTCAGAACGGAAAACAGGATGTGATTCAGTTCTGCACAAACACCTGCTGAGAAAAGGACTTAGATAGATTCATTTGAATGGCATCCTGCAAAGGATGCCAATACTCTACACTACCTTTAATTGTAAGGATGGTAAGAACAATGTGTGTGATGGAAAATTACAAAGAGAGAGGTCTAATACTTCTATCTGGGGTGAGAAGTTAATTGCATGCAGAACCTCTCCTTATTTTGACAGGTGGAGTTTAGGTGAAGGAGAAGTCACTTTAACACTAATACATAAGATCTTACACAGGAGATACCAGAAAAGAGCAAGAACCTTTCCAATTTTTCAGAAATGGTGAACAAACAGAATTAAACTGTTCTAAAAGGCCTCAGTGTCTGAGATAATGTATTCTGTAGAAATCACTACTGATTGCTGCGCCCTGTGCAGGGTGGATAACCTTGAAAATAAGCATTTCATCATCCTGGTGAGGATTTTACTCGACCCTGGATTTGACCAAGGGATATAGGCAGATCCCCTTGACGCCTTTTGACGCAAGAAGACGGCCTTCTCCACTCCGTTTGGGTTACACCAATTTGTCACCCTTCCGTTCGGATTTTTCAGGGCGCCGGCAACGTTTCAGCGGCTGATGGACCGCATCCTCCGCCCCCACGGGGCCTATGCCGCGGCATACCTAGATGATATCATCATATATAGTAATGACTGGCCGCGGCATATGCAGCACCTCCGGGCGGTCCTCTCCGCGCTGAGACGGGCCGGCCTTACCGCAAACCCGAAGAAGTGTGCAATTGGACGGGTGGAGGTACGGTATCTGGGCTTCCACTTGGGGCACGGGCAGGTGCGGCCCCAAATTGACAAAACCGCAGCGATTGCGGCCTGCCCTAGGCCCAAGACCAAAAAGGAGGT
>JAOUQW010028427.1:0-11232 GCA_028565825.1 Olivaichthys viedmensis
TGGGATTTTACCTGCAGAGACAGAAGCAAGTGAGAGCCAAAGTTCTGCAGAAGAACCGTGACAAGTTCTCCAAGATTATTGGAACAACCTACCAGCCGATTTCCTTTGAAAACTGCACAGTAGTGTGTCTAAGAGAATTGATGCAGGTTTAAAGACAAAGGCTGAAAAACACCAACACACTGATTTGTGTCTGGATTGGAAATAACTGACTCTGAGAGTAAAGAATAGATGGACAGCTTAATTCAGAATGTCCATTAGGACATCTAAAGGGAGATGAAACCTCTGGCATTTTTTGCCATCATCTTCAATCTTCCAGCATGAATTAAAATATTAAACTTTCATCATGATACATAACCAAAACTCAGATCACCTTAGCCTCTTCATCTTCATCTGCCATTCACTGTGCTCTAGAGAGGAAAACAATGAAGAGTTAAGCTCTCGCTCTTCTTCCTGCCAAACGTAAATAGAGGAAATGATGCCATCATGCCTACACATGCACAATGAGCAGTAGTAGTGTGGAAGGCCCTGTTCTCCGCTCCGTTCTGTTATCAGGTTGGCCTCTGACTCAGTATCAACAGTTGCTTTGACTTGAAGTGAATTTTAAAGGTCCTATAATATCTTATTATTTTCAGGAGTGTCTATGAAACACATTTTATATTTTAATAAATAGCTATATGCCTTTCTCTCCAACTCACAGCGGCAGCTAATGATTAATATTCGTAAAGCAGTCCACAAAATGTTCATTAATTAAAAAGTTGAGTAAGAAACATTTTAGGAAGCTTAGAACCCTTAACTATCCAGAGAACCCTTTGAAAGGCCCATTTTATAAGAGTGTAGTTGTGGGGTTCTACTTAGAATCTTTAAGGGTTCCCACAGATCGACAACCAAAGAACCATTAAGGGTTCAGGATTTAACCTTTTTTTTCTACGACCTAGTCCACACTAACACACGGGTAAATTTGAAAACACTGTTTTTATGTTTTTGGCCACACTTTGGCGTTTTCAGTCCGTTTCCCAAAAGTTTCCCGGCCAAAATGAAGTGCAAAAACCATAGAAAATGGCATGCTGGTTAAGCGCACTGGATGTCTGACCCATGACCCTTACGTCATTTCCATACGCCATTTTCTTTTCAACCTCTGACATCCACTGGACTGCGATAAAGAACATAAAACAGGCTTTCCTGCAGGCCACAGCGTCGCTTGTACACTACACAAAGCATCAAACATGAAATTAAAATCCCTCATACAGAAAACAGCATCGCAATGAGGTTCCGCCATCGTGGAATTATGGAGATCACATGACCATCATACATCAGCGTTTTATCGAAAGGTTACGTTTTCCCCCTTATCCACACTACAACACCAAAACACCCTTTACACATTTATCACCTTTAGAGAGCCGATTCAAAAAAGATGCGTTTTCGGTGGTCAAAAACGTTGTTTTAATGTGAACGGAAAAACCACACAAATAAGAAAAGTTTTTAAATGTACCTGTGTTAGTGTGGACTAAGCCTGAGAGTGTATGAACTGTACAAAAGATTGGTATTGAATAGCAGTCTGTCTATGTTAGCATGCATGCAAATGTTGACGAGCTAGCGGCTAATTCTCTGCATGTACTCACAGAAAGTTCTAGATCATAATGTGTAAGAAATGGAAAGTGCATGCAGTATAACTGCGTCAAATCTAAGTGCTGCCAGGGCCAGTGACAGAGGCATATATCACACCTAATTGGGACTGTTGATATATTTCTTTTGTACAGGGCCATATTGCTGAATGGTAATCCTTAGTGAATGATAGTGTATGTTCTGTAGGCCGAATAGAATTGATTTTAGGCCATGTGGATTGTGTGTCTTTTGTGTTGGGACAGCAATAATATCCATGTTCTCTAGACTTTGAGGTTTTTACTTTCTCCTTCATTGTTTTTCTCTCTCTTTCTCTTTTCACTCTGTAAAAAATGGAAGGCTGGGGCATCATATCTGTTTTTTAAGGTTTGACACTGCATACTTTTTCGACTGAGGGCTAACTTACTGTTCTTTTTTTGTTCCATGATGGCTATTTTCTATAATTTCAAGCTTTCACATTGCACTTCAGCTCCGGGCTGTCCACAGTTCTTACATTTTGCCATTGTATTCTCTCTCCATCTCTTTCCTTAGTGAACACTTGCAGGTCTTATCTTCTGGTAGCTATTCTGCACTGTGTGACCCAAAATACACTGATTTTGTGACTTTTTAATGCCCTTTTTAGCCTACGTAATTAAGTTTTCACTACACCTCATATTCACTTTTTTGAGTGACTTCAATAGAGTTTGCATCCAGGATTGAATGAGTGAAGGTTGTGAAGACTCTTGTTTCCATGGTAATGAGAGTTTTAAAGTTTAAGATGCCAAACTGTGTGGAGGAAACCAGATTTACAAAGTCATTGAAGATTACCACTAGATGACCTGATCTTTTCTCAGCTACATTTTCATGACCTCAATTTGTAGCTTATTGAAAAGTCACATTTTATTTTCTTAAGTAGTGCAGTTATTTCTGCAAAACAGTGGTTTCAAAATTATCGGCACCCTCATAATTCATATCTGGTGAAGCCTCTGTGTCCTGGAAAGAATAACAGCACTGAACCTCTTCCTGTAATGTCTAAGAAGGTTGGAGACACTTGTAGAAGATCGTGGACCCTCCTCCATGCACAACATTCAATCTCCTTCATATTCTTAGGTTTGTGTGTGTGGACGTCCTCTTCATTTCAGACCACAGGTTTTCAACAGGGTTCAAATCCGGAGACTGAGATGGTCATTGCAAAACACTGATTTTGTGTCTCGCAAACATTTGTGTGTTAATTTAAATGCATGTGTGGGGTCATTATCTTGTTGAAAAACCCATCTATGACCAAGTTTTAACCTCCTGGCAGAAGCAACCAGGTTTTGGGCTAAAATATCCTGGTCCTTAGCAGAATTTATGATGGCATAAATCTTCACAAGAGCCACAAAATAGCCACAAAACATCAATGATCCACCACCATATTGAGCAGTATGCTCATGGGTCCAATTCCTGACAATTTTTTAACTGTTCCAGACTTTTCAAACTTTGTATTATGGCTCTTATTGTGCTTAATGGTATTTTAAACTACTTATTTTTATTTTATCCATTATCTGACTTGAGCAGGTCAACAGGAATTTCTCTTTTGTGTTGAAGGCTCTTTGGTTTTACCCATGGTGATGGATGACAAAGACATTTTACATGTGTGCGACCTCATATTTGGTCAAAGGCAGCCATAAAGTTTCTGGAGACTGAGCAAATAAAATAAAAAAGGATTTTTTTCAAGGATGATGGCTTGTTTGCATTTATTCTAGCTATTATTTAGGGGTGTTAGTAATGTTGCCACATTTTTTTGAGAGAAAATACTATTATTTTATAATAATTATTATTATTACTATTATTATTATTATTATTATTATTATTATTATCAAAAAAGTTCTGAAGATGATTGTTTGTTAAAGGATAGGTGAGTGGTTAAGTGAAAAAAATTAGACATAATGTTTATTTTAAAGGTGCCAATAATTCTGGAGTTGACTGTATGTTTCTAGAAACTGTGCAGAAATTCCTCTTGGATTGCAACACAATGCAAACATACCTAAAACAACACATGGCTTGCATAATGCTGCAGAATGAAACGTCCTCACTAGCGGTGTGTGACCATCTGCAGGAACCAGAGCAACACCAACACCAACAGATGGGATGCAAGAATCAATAACACCCATATGCTCAAATATAGCATGATGAAAAGGAGACTAGTGATGTCATATGATGCAATATCCTCCTTCTCAAAGGAATAATAAAAAATGTGGCTTCAGGATATAAAAAAGGTATAAATAGTTAAGGGGCTTGTCACTGCTATATTCAATTAAATTGCTCTTGCTCATTAGCATTCCTACAAAAATACTACAAATCTAGAGTCTTATGCACTAATGGAATGGAGGGTGACTTTTATCAGAGTGAAGAAGTAAAGATATTGTGAACCACTTATCTGTGAATCAGGGTGTCACGGTTGTCGAGTTGGAGGCGGACACAAATGCATAGCTGCTCAAACATACACTTTATTAAACTAAACATAAACATACACTGAACACATCCTGTAACAGACATGCAACGAAAGACAAACTTGGACTGACACATGGGGATACTTATACATTCACTAACGCGGGATCAAACAGAGAACAGGTGGAAACATTCAACGGGACAAGACAGGGCGGACTTAGACACACACAAACACGTGTCCCCTGGTAGCCGTTGCCATAGCACACGCCACCAGCTGAAAGGTCCCACGGCTGGGCGACCGTGACACAGGCTATCATGGGTATGTATGGCTACCAGACTCAGTTGTCTTCACTGATGATGTTCCTGCAGGCGACAGCAGCAAGATTAAGTCTTAAATGAACAGAAGCATGCTCAGATTTAACTAAGGCCCCGTCCATATGTATACAGATATTTTTGAAAACGTAGTGTTTAACCCCTCCGTTTTCAAAAAAACACGAAAACGCAAAAACTATTTGAAAACGCTCACATGAGCACTACAGCCCAGTAGGTGGCGAGAGTCTATCATAAGCTGTTATGTCAAACAAAACATAAGTTTTTCCCATACACACAAAAACAGTGAAAACTGAGTTTTAAAATTTCTCCACCTTGGAGAGCATTCTCGAAAAGCTTTGTTTTCAGTGACCCAAAACGCCATTTCCGTTGTGGACGGGAAGCCAAAACACAGAGAAAAAACTATACTTTCAAAAATATCCATATACATGTGGACGGGGCCTAAATGTACCGAAATTGGTGCTTCAGCCTGCAGCTTATCCTTCAGGAACCTGACCAAGTTAACGATCTGTAAGGGAGTTAAAAATAACCTCATTGAATTTATTGTGATTTGCACCAAAATTATAGTTTATGTATTTTTGATGGTTATGTTTCATACGTTGATTTTATGGATGTTTATATGTATAGTTTGTAGTATGTTCAGTTCAGCTGCAGCTCTGCAGTCTGCCAAACTCTGATACAGATTTTACCAGAAGACTTACAGCTGCTGAAAACATGTAGTACAGTGCTGAAATATTACTGTCTGTATGCAGAATATATATATATATATAGAGAGAGAGCAATCCAGAGACTGGCTGCCGTGTCTTCTGTCTACCGCACACACACACACCTGTTCCATTGTTGCTGTGACAATCCTCAAATCGGTGCCGTAACTGAGCGTTATACTTTACATTTAGTTTGCAATGTTATTCTGTCTCTGGTCTCAGACAGGCATGAGAGAGCGGCTGATCCTACATGTGACAGAGCACCCTGTGCTTTATGATAAAGACTTTTATCGAAATGCTGACGCCGTAAATGTATTATTTCGGTTTGTTTCCCATCATATTTGATTAAAGTAGCTGGCTGTGGGATCACTTAAATAGACGAGACTGGATATAAACAAACATTAACACGAGGTGCGTGGCACTCATTGTGCGGTCATTGGCACCGCTATGCGAGGCGGTGTACGCATGACATAATCCCTCTAACGCTCGGCAGAGCGATGTCGTTGTACCTGAAGCCCGGGGGTGGAGCGATGACGTCTTCTGTGGGAGCAGGAGGTAGAGCGATGTCGTTGTCCCCGAAGACAACGAAGACAACCCCGAACTGGGGCACGCCCTCTGTAGCGTCAGGGAACTGAAGCATGCCCTCTGCGGCGTCAGAGAGCTTGGTGACGACCTCTGTGGCATCTGGGATGACCTCAGTGGTCGTTAGCTACCCCCAAAAAATTTCCAGGGGGATTTTTTTCCTCCACTTTTGTAGTAAGTAGTAATTGATTGTTCCAAAGTGCCAGGTACAAAACATGACAGTTTTATTAATTGTTCTGTTAAACGGGAGCAATAAGTATAAAAAGGGCTGAGAATTCTATAAGGTTCGCTCCACTCTGAATTCTCTATTCCTTCTGCAAAGGAACAAAACCCTTTCTGATAGGGAAACACATTGTTGTAGGGTTCTACATAGAACCTTTAAGGGTTCCCCTGGAGGGACAACTGAGGAACCCTTAAGGGTTCTAGATTTGACCTATTTTTCTAAGAGTGTATATACATAGTAGATGCAAATGCTACCCTTGAGGGGAAATCCACAGAACAATAATCAGTCAATATAAATGCAAAGGCTGTTATTGGGATGATAATAATAATAATAATAATAATAATATTCAAAGAAATCACTGACCAGCTGGCCAACTGAAAATCTGGAAGAAATTTAGGTAATCAATAAATTACATGAAAAATTATATATACTTACAGAGTATATAAAAGTAATTCCAAGTTTATTTATGGATTTTATACAGCAATAAAAAAAAGAGAAATGGCCCATTTTCAGGTGCACAGTCTTTATACAAACAATGGATCTGTTGGCTTTGAAATGTGAATTACTCATTATTAATACATTTGTTAAAGTATAATAAATCTTTTTTTTTAAAGTCACAAAAAAAATGTTTTAGAAATACCAAAAATTAGGAAGATAAATATACAAGTCCATACATACATTATCTTACAAAAAAACTCTGCATTGGCTATTTTCAGTTGTATTTTAAACAGTTGTATTTCTCATGATGTGTAAAATGACCCAGCCTCTTAGGTTCACATTTATTTTTATTGCA
This sequence comes from Olivaichthys viedmensis, assembly GCA_028565825.1. NCBI lineage: Eukaryota > Metazoa > Chordata > Actinopteri > Siluriformes > Diplomystidae > Olivaichthys > Olivaichthys viedmensis. Next base: position 6,662 of record JAOUQW010028427.1, read on the forward strand.
TTTCCATTCAACACAATTATGTCTTTATTCACTCACCAAATGGAAAGTTTTAAAATGAACATTATCTACATTTAATAACAGAGCAGGGATATTTTATTCCATATCACCTCATATAGTTTCACATTACTGAGAAACGAGAGATTCAATATGATAGCATTCCCTAGTGCTTATTAAATTGACCCAGCTGGAGATAACAGCCAACAGCAGCTTCAACAGTCTTCTCCTGGATTAGCTGTCTTGCCACTATCTTTATTATTATATATAGTTTTTTTTTTCCTTTTCATTGCTTAATCACGTTAATTCAGAATCCTTGGTTATGGAAAAATGTTCAGTTGAAGTGCTGATAGGACATGACAAAAAACAAGAGAGAGAACTTTAAAATGATGTCAAATACATTAACCCTGTCACGCGTCCGGCTGAGACGGCCGCCACGTGCGCGGACTTGAACTTGTTTGTGTTTCCCTGTTGATGACGCGTGAGTGTTGTTAAATGTTTCCAGCTGTCCCTCGTTCGTCTCCCTTAATCACTAAGTGTTTAAATACCCGCTTGTGTCCGTCCTGTGTTGTCTTTCGTTGTCAATGTCAGTGCGTGTGTTTCTATGTGTGTAAGCTCTGTTAGAAATAAAGATGTTGAATGTAAATCGCCTCGCACTTGTGTCCGCACCCCCGCTTCTGCCGCACAACGTGACAAACCCAATCTAACAAAGAAATAAAAACATATGAGTTCTAAAATTGTGAAAGATGGGAATCAAACTGAACTAATTCTCTCGACTGCTACAGATGCTGATTACTTCAAGTTTTTCTCACAACTGATCACAGAGCTTTATAGTTTAAATTAAAAAGTGTTTGATTTCCATTCAAAGCAGCCAACATTTGGTCTTATGAGAGACACAACACGCCAGCTGTTCAACTGTTCTTTTACAGGGAGGGAAAATACAAAATGCAAGACCATTTCTCCTAAAATGAAGGGGAAAAAAAGGCATTTTGGTTTCCTTTCAATTTTGAGTTTTATACTAAATATTAACAGAAAGGTTATTTTTTGCTTATGATGTACTGGTTATTTAATATTACAAATAATTCTTACTTTAATCACTTTATTATTGTTATTTTAGACCATGTTGCACGCCACCTTTTATCAGAACTATCTTGCTTCCATTTAGATTAAAGGAAAGAGTGAGTTTTTTGACATCATATATAAGGGGATAAAAGCAGAGTTGCTTGAAATGTACAAAGATATAGAATAAAAATGAAATCGCTAAGATTACAGAGTATTAAAAAAAAGTTGTGGACAACAACAATGAGCAAAGACGACATTTACAGTAGATATTCCTCTTGTCACGGTTTGTAGCGGTGGAGGCAGGACACAGGCGCAAGCCATAAACTAAACAATCTACATGGAACATCAAACATATGACATGAAACATTAACCGACAAACTGGACAGGAACATGAGGGCTTTAAAAACACACACTGATTACACAGACGAACGAGACGCAGGTGGGGGGAATCACACACAAACAAAAGTGCCGCGCCGCGCACATAGGCACCCACAAGGTGGGGCCCGGGCCCAGGCCCGTGGGGCCAATGTCCATGTCCGGGAGAGAGCTCAGTGGCCGGCACTGCACAGGGGACCGAACTCCTCCCCCCATGCAGCCCAGGAGCGGAGTGCTGACGTCCTCTCCGGGATCGGGAAGCAGAGTGATGTCGCCGTCCCCGAAGCCCAGGGGCGAAGCGATGATGTCCTCTGTGGGGACAGGAGACGGTGTGACGTGTCCCCAAAGTCTGGTGGTGTGGGGTCGACCACAGTGCAGGCCCCTGGCGGTGCTACCCCCGAGTCTCCGGAGGAGGTCCACGAGCTGGGCCACCTCGGCGTCCGAGACCCAGGCAGAGCCCTCCATGGTGCCAGGGATCCACCACTTCCGAGGCGGTGGCGTGGCACCCCGGCGCGCCGTTCTGCTATAATGTAGCATTATAACACAATTTTCACTCTCATTAGTAAATATGGCTGCCATTCTCAAACACTGACTGTATGAACTTAGCCTGTGTTAGACAAGAAACTTGGGCTAAACTAGCTAGCTATTGTTTACAAACCGTTACTCAGCCTAGCCCAGTTTTAACCTTGTCATTCATGAACATGAGCACGGAAAATGTTTCTGATACAGTCTGCTACAGTAACAATACCTTAACATTACAACTGTGGGATATTTCACACTCGTCTTCCATCACCAACGACAAAAAGTCATGACGATAATGAATGAATAAAAGAATTTAAATGATAATTGTTAAAAAATGGCAATTTATCAACCAAAAATAATCAAAATGAATTGATTTATTAAAAAGTAAAAGCACTGCGATTCATTGAGCAGACGTGATTGAGGGTTGGGTTATTCACTTCCCACCAAACATTCAGAGGGGGATACACCCCCTTGACCACGCCCCACCCCAAAATCCATCCTTATGTCCTCAATCGCTCTGATTTTACATCAAATTCATCTGAGCTAAACATGGATTTTGCTGATTATCATTCAAATTAAACAACCATTAAACTCAACAATCGCTTTAACTTTTAATCGTTTATTCAAACAATTCAAAGGGTTCTTTGTATAGTTAAGGGTTCTTAGCTTCCTAAAAGGGTTCCTCAAAAGCTTACTCAAACCCCTTTCTGATAGGGAAACACTCTGTTGTAGATTTCTACATAAAACCTTTAAGGGTTCCCCCAGAGGGACAACTGAAGATTTGACCTTTTTTTAGGGTGACGGGTGGGTTTAATGGTCAGAGTTTTTCTTATGATCCTTTCTGTCTGGCTACTGCAAATTATCATGAACTTGCAATCACAAGACCATGTTGCTTCAACTGATGCTTTTTAAAAATGATTTTTAATAGTAGAACTGATTGTGATAAAAGTAAACAAGTTCCTGAGTGAGAGATGGAGGTAAGTCAGCATTGGATAATGACCAGGCAGTCGAGTGTTAAAGCAGGAAGGTGGGCACAGGATGTCTAATTAGTGCAAATGTTTAATTAACTGGTGGGCTCAGATTGTGCTGGGTGCTAACAGAAGGATTACACTGTTGACCTTTAATAATGTCAGAGCTTAACGAATCAGTTCACGCCATAACACATAAAATATTGCTCACTAAAAATGCATGCTGAGTGGTTGTTAAATAAGGAACTATTATAATTTCAATGTTACTGAACAAGTGCAAAGAGGATAAAACAGCGTTTGTGTGATGCTACGATTGTCTATGGAAAAAGCATGTAAACACCCAACATTGGAAAAATGACAATTTAGCCAGCTGGCTGCAGAGGGCCATTTAACGGTCCGTTTGATTCACAGCTGTGCAGGCTGGCCTGTGTCCTTTTCTCCCTCCTCTCACTTTTACTGAATTGACACCAAAATGGCGCTCTAATAAAGATGAGATGAGAAAAAATGGCAACATGGTCTCACTCTTTCAAATTCATAACAATTTGTATAATATAGTATACTTTAGCACATTTTAAAGTGTACAATAAGTCCATTAAGTGCATTTATACCATGCTGCTGTTGAATCCTCGATTCTGGTTGGTGGTCGGTGGTGATTAATTTTCTATAACAGCAGCTCTGACAGTAGTGCCGGCTGCAAGGCAAATCACAGTTTTATATTAATGCGCTCGTTCTAATACATTATCGTTTCTATAGCAACAACTCATTCACAGAGACTTGTATTTGTATTTACTCACAATTTACTGAGGCCCAAAACTACACTGCAATTATATTTAGGGTTAGAGCACAAAATAATAAGCAGTCTTTTGTAGTGTCTTTGAAAAACAAAAAATAGATTAAAAAAAATAATACAATAAAAAAATTCAATGGCAATGATTCACCAGCTAAGAATGAACAATGGGAGGTATCTAATATTTCCAACAATATATTTCAAAATATAATCACCATTAAATGTTCTTTGAGAAGGTGAGAGGTTTTGTGGTAGGATTTCTCAATAATGTATAATATATATATAATTCAAAGAAAAAATGCACTATGCAAACTGGGGCTACTTTTGTTTTGGTACTGGTGATATAATGTGTTATAAACACTACTTACAATGCATTAAGTTCTCATTTCATAATGCATAATAAAGATTGCTATAAAGTATAGTGCATTTTCATAAATAATTATAACAATGTGTATAATGCCTTATAGATGCATCATAACATGTTATGAATGTGTTCATAGTTCATTATAGATATGGCCTTAATAGAAAGTGTTCCCAATGTTTCTTCATCTCTCGATTTATTTGGGTAGTGTGTACAGTATGTGGGTGTGACTAACATAAAACCCGCTGATTCTGCTGGCTCTGATGTCTCAGCTCGCTTTAATCATGAGTATCTGGTCTTGAAAATAGACTTCAGCTCTGAAGCTCTGATTGAAAAAAAATTGTTCTCACTTACATTAAAGCAGCTATAAACAGTCAACCTTTCACCAACACACACTTCTCAGTTTCTCTTTTTTTTCTCTCGCTTGAAGACTTTCCCACAGCGGAAAACTTAAAGGAACAGCTTTACCTCTGACTGTTACAAAGCGCTGACACCGGAGTCT